>MU669194.1:0-14506 GCA_026770625.1 Nicotiana glauca
AAATTTGAATTTCCCTCCAACTTTACATCTATAAATAGGCATTGATATGCCTTGTTTTACAAGTTTTCAGAATCTGAAAAATTTCCTCAAAAATAATTCTGCCCTCATAGATTCAAATTCGAAAATTCATAGCTTCAAAAACTCAAAAACATTAGAAATTAGTAAAAATCCAAAAAAAATGTTACTGTTTTGGTGATGATTTAGTTAAACTTGAAGGCTTTGCATTGATCTTCTTCGATTTTAGTAGTCAAAACTCTGTGAAATTGCACTAGACTGGTCGAGTTATTTTTTCTGGTTAAAATCTCGTGTTGTGGTTTGATCTGGGGTGTTTTGAGGCTGTGACTGGATTTTTCTATCCTGTTGCTATTGCTGTTGCTGTATAATTGAAGCTGATCCTTACTTTCTTCGTTGTTCTATATTCATGTACACAGCTTTGTCATTGAGGGCTATGAGTTGCAGTATAAATTCGTGATGTTAAAGGCATAAAATTCAGTTTAATTTCAAATGTCAATTGACGCGTTTGAGTATTAATTTGATGATGTTGTTACTTTAAATTGTTATTACATTCATAGGATTGTATAAATAAACTGAACTGGACTGCGTATACTACTATTCGCCAAATTCATATAAAAGGTTGATTTCAAATTAGGTTAGCAGGATAAGTACATGACAGNATTTCGGCAGTATAAAAGTATAAATAATCAGAGTTAAAATCTCAGTTTAGCCAAGTAGGATTCTAAATTTATGGTTGATCCTCATACAATTTTGAGCGACTAATAGTAGAATAATGGTAGTAATTGATTGAATTGAAACGATTTGCAGTGTGTTGTCCTATTAAATTCGTTTTGTTCCATGATTAAGTATAAAAATAGTTTTAGTTCGAATTTGAATTCTGGACTTAAATAGAATGGCACAATTAGTCATGCACATTTTTACTGAAATACTCACATACGTATGCCCAGGCCCAAAAAATATTTTTTCATTCTGTGTAGATAGGAGTTAAGCCGTATTGGGCCAAAGCTCAACTTGCATGACCTGGACCAAGCTTGAATCTCTAAAGCTTTGTTAAAGCTAAAAGTAAAAATTAAAGGGTTCACATATAATAATACTAAAAAATAAAATAATTAGAAATATGGAAAATTAATCCATAGCATATGAAATCGGATTTTGAATTAGGTAGCGGGTTCAAGCTAAAAGGTTTCACCCTTTTGTTTGAACTCAGACTTGAATTCGAGATTCGAATTTATATTCGTGAATTAATTGACTATTAGAGACAAATAAATAGAGAATTTTAGATTGTTATTTTGGCCTTAATAACAAAATGAGAGATCCTCGCCACATTATAATATACAATTGCGGGGCCCTCATTAATTACTTACTAAAAATACTTAGTATTCGGGATAGGCCGTTTAGCGAATTTCACGGCCTTCCCAAAAGATAATAATATGTTAGCCACTTTAGGCGCGATTTTTAATAATCTTACCTTCCTAATGCGGGTGTGCATTTCATGCAACCCAAATCCAAATCCGAAAACGTTGAATAAAAAGGTGTCGAGGATCCGGGTGCATTTCATGTGACGTGATCCGAAAACTTGTTCTTAAACAACGTTCACATTCTCAAATAAAAAATAATTGATAAAAAGCGGTAATTAATTCTAAAATTGCAAAAAAATACGATAACATGTATCAAAATCAAATATTTTAGCCAAATATAACAGTTGAGCGACCGTGCTAGAACCATGGAACTCGGGAATGCCTAATACCTTCTCCCGGGTTAATAGAATTCCTTATCCGAATTTCTGGTTCGCGACTGTTAAATAAAGTCAAACTCTTCCTCGATTCGGGATTCAAACTGGTGACTTGGGATACCATAAATTTCCCAAGTGGCGACTCTGAATCTTAAATAAAACGAATCCCGTTTCGATTGTCCTTAAAGTGGAAAAACTCCTTTCTTTATTATATCCCTTCTCCGGGGTGTAGTAAAAGCCGTAAAAGCTCGGAAAAAGGAGGTGTGACATCCCTGATCTGCAGGCTTCACAGTTGCGAAGCCAGCATCGCAAAAGCGAACTCGCAAATGCGAAGATGGACCCTGGGTAGCTTGATCGCAGATGAGATCACTTTCTTCGCAAAAGCGAAGGTGCAGTGTTCGCAAATGCGACTAAAGGCTCGCAAGTGCGAAGTCCTCCTTATGGGCCTGAGTTCGCAAATGCAAACTATTGTTCGAAATTCCCACATTTGGTCGGGGTTGGCAATTGCGAACCCTAGTTCGCAATTCCCATATCTGCAGCCCAGCAATTTTATACTTACTCGAATTTTTGGACATTTTTCACCATTTTTTCAAAATACAAACCCCTTAGGTGATTTTTCAAGAACAAGTTTCATTCCAAATCATTTGTAAGTCGATTTGTACTCAATTCTTTCAATCATTAACATAATTTAACATGTTTTCCACATAAAATCAAGAATTTTCATAGGTGAAATTGGAGGTTTTGGGTAGAACCTAGGTGTTCTAAAAATTGGGGATTTGGACCTCAATTTGAGGTCCGATTTAAAAACAAATTACATATTTGAGTTCGTGGGGGAATGGGTAACCGGGTTTTGGTTCGAACCTCGGGTTTTGACCACGTGGGCCCGTGGGCGATTTTGGATTTTTTGGAAAAAACTTTGGAAAAATCATTTTTATGCATTCAAATTGATTCATTTAGTGTTTATTAAAGCAATTAAGTAATTTGTGGCTAGATTCGAGCGGATTGGAGGTGGAATCACGGGGTAGAGCTGTAGTTAAGACTTGAGTTGAGTTCAAAGCAACGAGGTAAGTGTTTGGTTTAACCCTAACTTGAGGGAATATGAGTTGAGTCTTGTTTGCTACTTGCTAATTCTCGAGTAAGATGTATAGGCATGGTGATGAGAATCTATACATTGGTATCTAGCATGACCGTGAGTCTTTATATTGCGAGTATTTTGGTTTTGTTATAACTTCCATGCTTGATTGATGACTTCAATATGTTGCGAAGAGTATGTGAAAGAAAATTGTGATCTTTAAATTTCATGGAGCGTTGGCTCGAGTTAAAATATAAATTGTGAAAGTATATGAGATAAGTAGATCTTTGGAGCATTGGCTCAAGTGATAATGTGAATTATGAGATGAAAGTGAAAGAAGAGAATGAGTTATTAAATTGCTCTCTTGTGGGGATGTTGAGATTATTGATGTTATGCTCTTGCCGGGACTAATTACTTATTTTGTTCCCTTGCCGGGATTCCTACTATAAAATGTTAATTCCCTTGCCCCTTATTTGTGATTGTTGTTTGGGTGAGGACTAATGTTAAAGCACGAAGGGTGATGTCGTGCATTGTTTGTTTATGGTAAGGAAAGAGTGCAAAGCACGAAGGGTGATGCCGTGCATTGTTCGCTTATTATGAGAAAAGAATGTTAAAGCACGAAGGGTGATGTCGTGCCACACGATGTACCATTACGTGCCGATTCTATTGATATATCTGTGGAATGAGAGTAAAAGCACGAAGGGTGATGCCGTGCACATGTTATTTCTTGACGAGTATGAGATTAAAAGCACGAAGGGTGATGCCGTGCACTTGTTGATTTCTATTTCATTACATACCATTGAGTTGTGTTCTTTTCCTTCGTTACTGGACGACTCTTATTTGAAAATTATTATACTCCCCACAGCATGCTCCCCCTCATATATTGTTTATCTGTTTTGTATTTTGATTCCGCTGTATATATATATATGAAATTGCACAGGTTTATGTGGTAGTCTGGTCTAGCCTTGTCACTACTTCACCGGGGTTAGGCTAGACACTTACCAGCACATGGGGTCGGTTGTGCTGATACTACACTTTGTGCTATTTTGCACCGATCCAGGTTTCGGACAGCAACAACAACATTAGTGTGAGAGCAAGCCTTCAATCCAGCAAGACCCGAGGTAGCCTTGCAGGCGTCCGCAGACCCGTCTCCTTTATCCTCTCTTTTAGTCTGTTATCTCATTATATTCGAGACATACAGTTTATGTTCTCTTTCAGACGTTGTATTTAGTATTCTTAGCAGTTTGTGAGTATTGTGACACCAGTCTTGGGTAGAGGCTTATATTGAATATTCCGCATTTTGATTCAGTTTTTCTATAATTAAGACTTCCGCTTATTATTTATTTTCGTTGCTCTTATATTATTGCCTATAATTGTTAAGAAGGGATTATGTTATTAACGAAAAGTAATTAAATTTGGCTTGCCTAGCTTCTACGAGTATGCGCCATCACGACTCCCGAGGGTGAAAAATCCGGATCATGACAAGTTGGTATCAGAGCTTTAGGTTACATAGGTCTCACAACTCACGAAAAAGCTTAGTAGAGTTTGAGGGATCGGTACAGAGACGTCAGTATTTATCCCCCAGAGGCTACCGAGTTAGGAAAAGTTTCACATTTGTTCTTTCTTGTCGTGCGGTTTGGTTTCTCAATGCTAATTTAATTTTTACTTTGTTCTTTCGTAGATGGCGAGAACACGTGCTTCCTCATCTTCCGATAAGAAGTCTGAGGACCAGGCAGCTCCCGCTAGGGGCAGAGCACGAGGCCGTGCTAGAGGCCAAGGTAGGGGCAGAGCTCAGCCCCGAGCAGCAGCACCAGTGGCGGAGCCTCAGGTCGACATCGACGAGGAGGTTCCGGCCCCAGCCCCAGCAGGCCCAACTTAGGTCCCAGAGGTGTTTATTTCTACCCACTTCTTCAGGACGCTTTGGTCCGATTGGTGGGCCTCATGGAGAGTGTTACCCGAGCGGGTTTGCTTCCTGTAGCACCAGCTGTCTCTCAGGCTGGAGGAGGGGCCCAGAATCCTGCTACTCATACTCCGGAGCAAATAGCTCCCAAGGTTCCGGCTCCAGCAGTTCAGCCAGTTGGATCAGCTCAGCCGGGTGTGGTAGCCCAGGCAGGTGATGGGGCAGCTATGTCTGCCGATGCTTTGTGGAGGTTGGATATGCTCACCAAGCTCTTCACTACCACTTTCAGAGGTGCATCTAACGAGGATCCTCAGGAATATTTGGACAGCTGCCACGAGGTTCTTCGAAACATGGGCATTGTTGAGACCAATGGAGTTGATTTCGCTGCATTTTGCCTATCTGGATCTGCCAAGACTTGGTGGAGGGATTTTTGTTTAGCTAGACCAGCAGGGTATCTAGCCTTGACATGAGATCAGTTTTCAGTGTTTTTTCTGGAGAATTTTCTCCCTATCACACAGCGTGAGGCCTATCGGAGGCAGTTCGAGTGTCTCGATTAGGGACCCATGTCAGTCACCCAGTACGAGACCAGGTTTATTGAGTTGGCTCGCCATGCTATTGTCATACTCCCCACTGAGAGAGAGAGAGTGAGACAGTTTATTGATGGAATCATTCAGCCTATTCATCTCCAGATGGCTAGAGAGGCGGGGAGTGATATCACTTTTCAGGAGGCGGCCAATGTGGCCCGGAGGATCGAGATGGTATTGCCACAAAGGGGTGGTCATAGAGCAGACAAAAGACCTCGTCAGTCAGGCCGATTCAGTGGTGCCTCATCTGGAGGCAGAGATTCATATGATAAGGGTCAGCCTTTTAGGCCTTTCCAGTCAGCCCTCCAGGTTTCTCAGGGTGCCCCAGGTGGCCGTGGTTCTCACGCACACTATTCTAATCAGCAGCCATTCAGTGCACCACCAGCCCCTATCAGTGCGCCGCCGCTTCAGAGTTTCCGTGGTGATCATTAAGATCGATAGGGCCAGCAGACTCAGTAACCGAGGGCTTGTTACACTTGTGGTGACACGGGTCATATTGCCAGATTTTGCCCTGGAGCACCGAGCAGTTCTCAGCACCAGGGTTCTCGTGCCATGGTTCAGGCACCAGTTGCTCCACAGCCCACTTAGCCAGCTAGAGGTGGGTGTAGAGGTGCCAGAGGTGGAGGTAGAGGTAATAGAGGTAGAGTTCAGATCACCAGAGGTGGAGGCTAGCCAACAGCAGGCTGCCCCAGAGAGGTAGATCAGAGTGGTGGGGCCCAGCCCCGATGTTATGCTCTTCAGGCTAGGTCCGAGGTAGAGGCTTCAGATGCGGTCATTACAGGTATGGTTCTGGGTTGTGATAGAGATGTTTCAGTGTTGTTTGATCCGGGGTCTACGTATTCGTATGTGTCATCCTATTTTGCCCCGTATTTGATCATGCCTAGTGATGCATTGGGTATTCCTGTTTATGTGTCTACACCGGTGGGTGATTCCATTGTGGTCGATCGAGTCCATCACTCTTGTGTCATGGTGATTGGGGGTCTGGAGATTCATGTTGATTTTTTGCTTTTAGATATGGTCGACTTTTGATATTATATTGGGGATGGACAGGTTATCACCCTATCACGCTATCTTAGACTGCCATGCCAAGACTGTGACCTTAGCTTTACCGGGTATGCCTCGTTTAGAGTGGAGAGGGACTCCAGGTCATTCCATCTGCAGTGCTATATCGTATGTGAAGGATCGACATATGGTCGAGAAGGGGTGTTTGGCTTATCTAGCTTATGTTCGGGATTCCAGTGCTGAGGTTCCCTCTATCGATTCTGTGCCCGTTGTTTGTGAGTTCCTTGATGTTTTTCCTTCAGACCTTCCGAGTATGCCACCTGATAGGGATATTGATTTCTGCATTGATCTGGTTCCAGGCGCGCAGCCCATTTCTATTTCACCATATCGCATGGCCCCGCAGGAATTAAAAGAGTTAAAGGAACAGTTGTAAGATTTGCTTGAAAAAGGTTTCATTAGACCCAGTGTGTCACCTTGGGGTGTGCCGGTGTTATTTGTCAAGAAGAAGGATGGGTCAATGAGAATGTTTATTGATTACCGACAATTGAACAAGGTAACGGTCAATAATTTGTTCGACCAACTTTAGGGTGCCAGGGTATGCTCCAAGATTGACTTGCGATCCGGTTACCATCAATTGAGGATTAGGGCATCCGATGTCCCTAAGACAGCTTTCCGCACTCGGTATGGGCATTATGAGTTCTTGTTTATGTCATTCGGGTTAACGAATTCCCCAGTAGCTTTCATGGAGTTGATGAACCGAGTGTTCAGTCCTTATTTGGATTCATTTGTGATAGTGTTCATTGATGATATATTGATATATTCCCGCAACCAGGAGGAGCACAAGCAGCACCTTAGAGTGGTTCTTCAGACTCTGAGGTATACTCAGTTATACGCTAGGTTCTCGAAGTGTGATTTCTGGTTGGGTCAATTGCATTTTTGGGCCATGTTGTATTAGCAGAAGGTATTCAGGTGGACCCAAAGAAGATAGAGGCAATCAAAAACTGGCCTAGACCAACATTAGCTATAGAGATTCGGAGTTTTTTGGGGTTGGCAGGATACTATCAACGCTTTGTGGAGGGATTTTTATCTATTGCAGCCCCGATGACTAGATTGACCCAGAAGGGTGCCCAGTTCAGATGGTCGGATAAGTGTGAGGCGAGCTTTCAGAAGCTCAAGACAGCTCTGACTACGGCACCGATGTAGGTTTTGCCCATAAGTTTAGGGCCTTATACAGTCCATTGTGATGCTTCCCGTATTGGGCTTGGTGTAGTGTTGATGCAGGATGGCAAGGTCATTGCCTATGCTTCGAGACAGTTGAATATTCATGAGAAGAACTATCCAGTGCATGGTTTAGAGTTGGCAGCTATTATTCATGTATTGAAGATTTGGAGGGACTATTTGTATGGCGTGGCGTGTGAGGTGTTTACTGATCACAAGAGTCTTCAGTACTTGTTCAAGCAAAAGCAGTTGAATTTGAGGTAGATGAGGTGGTTGGAGTTGTTGAAGGATTATGATGTCACCATTTTATATCATCCGGGGAAGGCCAATGTGGTGGCTGATGCCTTGAGTAGGAAGTCAACCAGCATGGGCAGTCTTGCTTATATTCCGGTCAGTTAGAGGCTGCTTGCTTTGGATGTTCAGGTCTTGGCCAATCAGTTTGTGAGACTGGATGTTTCTGAGCCCAGTTGTATGTTAGCTTGCACGGTCGCTCGTTCTTCATTATTGGAGCATATCCATGATCGACAGTTTGATGATCCCTATTTGTGTGTCCTTAGAGACACGGTGCAGCGAGGAGGTGCCAAGCAGGTTACCTTAGATGCAGTTGGAGTTTTGAGATTGCAGGGGCGAGTTTGTGTGCCCCATGTGGATGGGCTTTGAGAGTTGATTTTAGAGGAGGCTTCCAGGTACTCTATTCATCCGGGAACCGCAAAGATGTATCAGGATTTGCGGCAACATTATTGGTGGCGTAGAATGAAGAAGGATATCGTAGCATATGTGGCTCGTTGTTTGAATTGTCAGCAGGTTAAGTACGAACGTTGGAGGCCTGGTGGTGTATTCTAGAGGATTGAGCTTCCCAAGTGGAAGTGGGAGCGAATTACTATAGATTTTGTTACTGGACTTCCGTTGAATCGGAATAAGTTCGATACGATATGGGTTATTGTTGATAGGCTGACCAAGTCAGCACATTTCATTCTTTTGGCAGTCTCCTATTCTTCTGAGAGGTTCGCTGAGATCTATATTCAGGAGATTGTTTGCCTTCATGGTGTGCCCGTGTCTATCATTTTGGATTAGGGTACGTAGTTTACCTCGCGCTTCTGGAGAGCGGTGCAATGAGAGTTAGGTACACAGGTAGATTTGAGCACATCATTTCATCCCCAGATGGACGGTCAGTCCGAGCAGACTATTCAGATTCTAGAGGATATGCTTCGAGCTTGTGTTGTTGACTTTGGAGGTTCGTGGGATCAGTTCTTGCCTTTAGCGGAGTTTGCCTACAACAACAGCTACCAGATGAGCATTCAGATTGCTCCTTATGAGGCTTTATATGGTAGGTGGTGTTGGTCTTCGGTTGGATGGTTTGAGCCGGGAGAGGCTCGGTTGTTGGGTACAGATTTGGTTCAGGAGGACTTGGACATGGTCAAGATCATTCAAGATAGGCTTCGTTCAGCTCAGTCTAGGCAAAAGAGTTATGCAGACCGCAAGGTTCGAGATGTGGCATTTATGGTTGGTGAGCGGGTGTTACTCTAGGTGTCTCCTATGAAAGGCGTGATGAGATTTGGGAAGAAGGGCAAGCTTAGCCCTAGGTTCATTGGTCCATTTGAGATTCTTGATCGAGTGGGAGAGGTTGCTTATAGACTTGCATTGCCACCTAGCTTATCAGCCGTGCACCCAGTTTTTTATGTATCCATTCTTTGGAGATATCACGGCGATCCAGCCCACGTGTTAGATTTCAGCACTGTCCAGTTGGATAAGGACTTGTCTTACGAGGAGGAGTCGGTAGCTATTTTGGACCGGCAGGTTCATCAGTTGAGATCCAAGAGTTTTCCTTCTGTTCGTGTTCAGTGGAGAGGTCAGCCTCCTAAGGCATCGACTTGGGAGTTCGAGTCCGATATGCGGAGCCGTTATCCTCATCTTTTTCCTGACTCAGGTACTTCTTTCTTCTGTCTGTTCAAGGACGAACGATGTTTTAGAGGTGGAGAATGTGACGACCCAATGGGTCATCACTTGTTTCCTTACTCATTCCGTGCTTCTGAGGCCTTGAAAACCTCATTTGGGGTTGCCTCGATTTGCATGCGCAGTCCGGGTGCATAACCGGAAAGCTTATTTGACTTTGATCAACATTTTGGGTAAACGGACCCAGACCCATGATTTGACGATCCCGTAGGGTCCGTAGGAAAATATGGGACTTGGGTGTATGCCCGGAATCGAATTCCGAGGTCCCAAGTCCGAGAAATGAATTATTGTGTGAAATTATTTTCTGGAAATAATTAAGGAAATTAAAAATAAAATTTGATTAAAAGACTGTGGTATCTGGCCCGTATTTTGGTTCCAGTGCCTGACAAGTCTTATATATGGTTTAAGTGCTTTCTGTAAAGTTTGGTTGAAAACGGACGTCGTTTGACGTATTTCGGACTTAGAATGAAAATTTGATGTCTTACAAAAATTTGGAAGAAATCATGAGGTTTGAGGCTTGATTCGATGTATATGATGTTATTTTGGTGATTTGATCGCATGGATAAGTCCGTAGGATGTTTTTGAGGTTGTGTGCATAATTGGCCCTGAGTGCTCGGGTGAGTTTTGGATAGGTGTCAGAGTGCATTTTGAACTTTGGAAAAATATCTGATATCCCTAATTTGCGAAGCCAGCATCGCAAAAGCGAACTCGCAAATGCGAGCTGTTCATCGCAAATGCGAAGATGGACCCTAGGCAGCTTGATCGCAAATGCGATCACTTTCTTCGCAAAAGTGAAGGTGCAGTGTTTGAAAATGCAACTAAACGCTCGCACATGTGAAGTCCTACTTATGGGCCTGAGTTCGCAAATGCGAACTATTGTTCGCAATTCCCACATTTGTGAACCTCAGTTCGCAATTCCAATATCTGCAGCCCAGCAATTTTATAGTTAGTCGAATTTTTGGACATTTTTCACCATTCTTTCAAATAGGCAATTTTTCAAGAACAAGTTTCATTCCAAATCATTTGTAAGTCGATTTTTACTCAATTCTTTCAATCATTAACATCATTTAACATGTTTTCCATTTAAAATCAAGGATTTTCATGGGTGAAATTGGGTAGAACCTAGGTTTTCTAAAAATTGGGGATTTGGACCTCAATTTGAGGTCCGATTTCAAAATAAATTAAATATTTGAGTTCGTGGGGGAATGGGTAACCGGGTTTTGGTTTGAACCTCGGGTTTTGACCACGTGGGCCCGGGGGCAATTTTGGAATTTTTGGAAAAAACTTTGGGAAATTCATTTTTATGCTTTCAAATTGATTCGTTTAGTGTTTATTAAAGCAATTAAGTATTTTATGGCTAGATTCGAGCGGATTGGAGGTGGAATCACAGGGTAAAGCTATATTTGAAGCTTGAGTTGAGTTCAAAGCAACGAGGTAAGTGTTTGGTTTAACCCTAGCTTGAGGGAATAAGAGTTGAGTCTTGTTTGCCACTTGCTAATTGTCAAGTATGATGTATAGGCATGGTGACGCGTATCTATACATTGGTGTCTAGCATGACCGTGAGTCCTTATATTGCGAGTATTTTGGTTTTGTTATAACTTCCATGCTTGATTGATGATTTCTATATGTTGCAAAGAGTATGTGAAAGGCAATTGTGATCTTTAAATTTCGTGGAGCGTTGGCTCGTGTTGAAATACAAATTGTGAAAGTATATGAGATAAGTAGATATTTGGAGCATTGGCTCATGTGATAATGTGAATTATAACATGAAAGTGAAAGAAGAGAATGAGTTATTAAATTGCTCCCTTGCCGGGATATTGAGATTATTGATGTTATGTCCTTGCCGGGATTCCTACTATAAAATATTAATTCCCTTGCCCCTTGTTTGTTATTGTTGTTTGGGTGAGGAAGAATTTTAAAGCACTAAGGGTGATGCCGTGCATTGTTTGTTTATGGTAAGGAAAGAGTGTAAAGCATGAAGGGTAATGTCGTGCATTATTCATTTATTATGAGAAAAGAGTGTTAAAGCACAAAGGGTGATGCCGTGCCGAATGATGTACCATTCCATGCCGATTCTATTGATATATGTGAGGAATGAGAGTAAAAGCGCGAAGGGTAATGCCGTGCACATGTTATTTCTTGGCGAGTATGAGAGTAAAAGTACGAAGGGTGATGCCATGAACTTGTTGATTTCTGTTTCATTACATACCATTGAGTTGTGTTTTTTTCCTTCGTTACCGGATGACGCTTATTTGGAAATTATTATACTCCCCATAGCATTCTTACCCTCCCATGTTGTTTAACTGTTTTGTATTTCGATTCCGCTGTATATATATAAAATTGCACAGGTTTATGTGGTAGTCTGGTCTAGCCTCATCACTACTTCGCTGGGGTTAGGCTATGCACTTACCAGCACATGGGGTCGGTTGTGCTGATACTACACTCTGTGCTATCTTGCACAGATCCAGGTTTCGGACAACAACAACAGCATTAGTGTGGGAGCAGGCCTTTAGTCCAGCGAGACCCGAGGTAGCCTTGCATGCGTCTGCAGGCCCGGTGTCTCCTTTATCCTCTCTTTTAGTTTGTTATCTCATTATATTCGAGACAAACAGTTTATGTTCTCTTTCAGACGTTGTATTTAGTATTCTTAGCAGTTCGTGAATATTGTGACACCAGTCTTGGGTAGAGGCTTATATTGAATATTCCGCATTTCGATTCAATTTTTCTATAATTAAGACTTCCGCTTATTATTTATTTTCGTTGCTCTTATATTATTGCTGATAATAGTTAAGAAGGGATTATGTTATTAACAAAAAGTAATTAAATTTGGCTTGCCTAGCTTCTACGAGTAGGCTCCATCACGACTTCCGAAGGTAAAAAATTCGGGTTGTGACAAATATTTATGTGGTAGCTACAGTAAGATTCTTTGTGGGCTAACCATGTTGCTCCATTTCAACTGAAATTAAATAAATACCCTCAGTTATCCCAAGGAAGTAGAAACTCAAAGGGTATTGTTGTCAATTCACTAGACGAACCTAAGCTCCTCTCTTAGGCTCCTCTAAAATAGTAGTTTTATATATATATATATATATATATATATATATATATATATATATATATATATGGAATTTGAATTAAAAGATAATTTTGAATTTATAGATAAAGTTCTAAAATTCAAATTTAAATTAAAAATAAAATTTATTCAAATTTTGTCACGACCCAAAATCCCAACCCGGTCGTGATGGCGCCTCTCATGAGGACAAGGCCAGCCAACAGAACAACAATGCACCTCTTTATAATTACTTAGCAAGAACAGGTCAACTTCATAGATAATAATAATCACAAGTGCGAAATAAGCATGATGGAACAATGAAAACCATCCCAACTCAGCCCCAGATCGGGGTGTCACAAGTCATGAGCTACTACAGAGTTTACTAATATTTTTACAAGTCTGGAAATATCATAAATAACAAAAGATAAGGGAGAAAACGAGGCTGAGGACGTCAACAGCTACCTCGTTACTCCTAGTCACCGCCTGGCACTCAGGAGCGAACTCAGCTCTGCCTGTATCTGCACACATGGTGCAGGGAGTAATGTGAGTACTTCGACCCCGTGAGTAATAAAAATAAATAACGACTGAAAGCTTGAAATCTCATAAAGGCACAATATAGCGCTATCTCAAGCAGTAAAATCAATTATACAACAAAGCTATAAGGCATCAGATAAATTCTCTTTTTTAAACAGTGAAAACAACAATTTCAACAAGTAAGGAATAATCAAAAGCTTGCCCCTCTGGCTCCATATCAAACTCTCATTACAGTATCAGCCCCGCGGGCTCACTCCCAACTCACCAGCATACAACATCAGCCCCTCGGGCTCACTCCCAAATCACCAAACACAAACAACGGCCTCTCGGGCCCATTCCCAACTTACATGGGTACCCTGCGCTCACTGGGGGTGTGTATAGACTCCGGAGGGGCTCCTACAGCCCAAGCTCAATATCAATAGGCCTTAAAGCCTTCACACATCACACTCGAGGCCTGAAAGCCTCCTCACATAACACTCGAGGCCTGAAAGCTTCCTTACATCACTCAACATATCCTCACCTACGGCCCTCGGCCTCAATCAGTCCAGAAAATAATCATAAGCCCCTTGGGCATCAGCAAAACAATAGTGCTCAGCTCAATAACATTATAAATATCATAAAATCTCGAGTTGAGTATAAATGTAGCTGAGTTCACGAAATAATATAATTCAATTGGACTGAGTTCAAATAATATTTCAATTGGTGAGGAAAAATAGTGATGTAAATTCACAAAAGATTTCAAATGATTGGCACGAAGCCCAAATATGGAAATAAGCCCAAATCATAGTGAAAAACAACAAGTCTTTATCAAATACGCAGTAAAATATCAACCGGGATGTACCAAGTCACAATCCCCAATAGTAAATGACCTTGCTCTCGTCATACAACGTGTGTCTCATCTCAGCATAGCAGTACGTTGTGCAATCCGGGGTTTCAAACCCTCAAGACATCATTTAAAATCATTACTCACCTCAAGACGACTGAAAGACTACTCCGCGATGACCTTGCCTTTCAAATTTGCTTCCTCGCGTGACGAATCTGCCCAAAATGACAACGAATGTGTTGCATTATACTAAAGAGACAATACCCAATCGAAAAGACTCGAAAAATATCGAAAACCACGAAATTTGCAACACCCGAGCCCCGGGCCCACGTCTCGAAATCCAGAAATTTTTACATCAATACGATCCTTATCTCGCCACGAGTCTATACATACCAAATTCACAAAAATCGGAGTCCATTTGCCCCCTCAAATCACCATTTTAGAATTTCAATCTCAAGCCCTAATTTCTTATAATTTGGCTATGTTTTCATGGATTTCAAGGATGATTCTTCAATAAAATCATGTATTTAACTCATAAAACTTACCTCCAATCGATCTCAGTTGAAACTCCCTTCAATCCCCGTCCAAAAGCTCTCAAAATGACTGAAAATGGTGGAAAAA
>MU669194.1:23519-42885 GCA_026770625.1 Nicotiana glauca
CAAAGAGGTCGAGTTCATTTTGTAGACTCGGAATGAGTCTGAGAGAGTCAAGGGTCCTGAACAGAACACTAGCCCAAACACAAAGTCAAGCCTGCCCAAAAACCCCCAAATACTCGGGTTTCCGACTAGAATCAGATGTATAGACGAGAAGACAACAACTAGAATAGGCTCAGTAGTCTTTTTCAGAGACTTATGAGAAAACAAACAAATAGCATAGCACGTTCAAGGCAAATGGAATGTAGAAACCAACTTGAAGCACAGGGAACACGTTTAAGAAAATCTTGCCACTCAAACAAGCTCAGAAGAGAAGAGGCGATATAAGCTTAGGAAAACAGTAGATGAAACATGCTTAGAACTCAAAACGAAAGTCCAGCAAAGGCAAACAAGGGATTAAAAACTCAGAAAAATACAGTAAAGGGACTCATAAGATAGACATGTAAAAGCGTGCTATAGAAACCAGTAGAAGAAAGAACAAAGCACAAATTTAAGAACATACATAATACAGCAAATACAAGAACACAGGAGCAAACACGCGAGAAAAGAACATAAGAACATGGCATAGACAAGTTCACACAAAGAAAAGAAGAAAAAGAAAAGTCAGAAAACGTCTTAAGATTTCTTCAGAAACCCTAAATCGGAAACAAATAAATTTTGAAAGGAAAATTGGGGAAAACGTTTTAAAACTCCATTAGAGCACATATATAGCATAGATCTAAGAAGACAACTAGAGAAAAACCTCGAATAGCTTTGGGGTTTCAGAGAAACCCTAGAAATGAGAAAGGCTTGGAAACAGGTCCGATCTCGAGCCGGAGAGGTCAAGAATCAGGCTTTTAGAGCTTGAATACGCCGGAGCATGGTCGGAGAGGCCATAGAATTATAGATCTGAGAAGATCTAAAAAGCGAACCATCGAAGTCAACCTTCAAAACCTCGAACAACCAAGGTCTAATGGCAAACCTCGAACAACCAAGGTCTAATGGCGAAGGTGAGTGGGTATAAGCCATCCATGGCCAAGGCTGCCATGGATTCCGGTAGAGAGGAGACAAAAATAGGCGGAATAAAGCTAGGGTTTCGGAGAGGGCTAGAGAGGATTTGGGAGATGAGGGCGGCTGTCTTTGGTAAATGATTAGGGTTTTGGGGTAAGACGAAAATGATCAACGACCAGGATTTAAAAGAGGCCCGGACGGGTTTAGGAATTATGTAAAGGGGTCGGGTTAAAAATGAAAATTGGGTCGTTTAATTGGGGGTAGAATTGGGGATGCAATGTGGCAAAATAGAAATATGAATGGGCTATACGTTAAATAGCCAACTTTCCCCTTTTGATTTAATTAAAATAGTTAAAATAATTTTTAATACAAATTAAAGCACTAAATTGATTAATAATACATAAATGTTAATTTAAAAATATTGAGAGTAATTTTGTAATTGTAAAATGCTGTTAAATCAAAAAATAGGCTGTAATTGCAATTATAACAATTTAGCCTTTAAAATACCCAGTAAATTTTGTAAAAATGTGCAAAAATCACACTAATTATATATTGGTGTAAATATGAGAATAAAATAAATTATTCACCAATAGTGATAGTATGGAAATAATTATTGAATTTTGTACTATTAAAATAGACAACAAATTGATTTTAAGAACTTTAAAAAATAAGGAAAAAAAATACCAAAACTCTTGGGAATGCTTATATATGCATGAATATACTATTTTGAGAACATTTGGGTGTATAAAATATATAGGAAAAAATTGGGTATCAACACTCCTATGCCAACTCCTTCGAAATTTGCCGCTCCATTGAAAAACATCCTCCAACCATCATAGGATTCTGCAATATCTTCTCCTATGAAAGATACCTCTTCATCAGGGAAATACGTCTTTAGAGGCTCATATTCTCCGTCCACTGGGTTTTCAGCAAGGTGATCTGCTAGTTCCTGTCCTTTGATTGATTTTTGAGTCACGTAGATGATGTCAAATTCACTCAGCAAGATCTGCCAGCTTGCCAGTGGGCATGGGCTTCTAAAAGATGTACTTCAGCGGATCCATCTTTAATATGAGATAAGTAGTATAGGAACAGAAATAATGCCTCAATTTCTGACCTACCCAAGTCAGAGCACAACAGGTGCGCTCTAATAGAGAATACTGGGCCTCGTACGGGGTGAACTTCTTGCTGAGATAGTAAATGGCATGTTCTTTCCTCCCTATTTCATCATGTTGCCCAAGAACACAACCGAATGCTCCATCCAACACTGCAAGGTAGAGAAATAGAGGTCTACCTGGTTCGGGCGGAACCAACACCGGCGGCGATAATATGTATCCTTGATTCTGTCGAAGGCTTTCTGACAGTCATCAGTCCATTTAGTGGTGGCGTCTTTCTTCAACATCTTAAAGATTGGCTCACAAATGACAGTGGACTGAGCTATGAACTGGCCGATGTAGTTGAGTCTCCCCAGGAAACTCATCACGTCCTTCTTGTTCTTTGGCGGTGGAAAATCTTGGATGGCCTTAACCTTTGATGGATCCTGTTCTATTCCTCGGTGACTCACAATAAACCCACGTAGTTTTCCGGCAAGAACCCCGAATGCACACTTGGCGAGGTTCAGCTTCAGATTGTACCTTCTCAGCCTGTTGAAAAATTTCCTCAGATCTTTCATGTGGTCAGTGGCTTTCATTGATTTTATGATGACGTCGTCTACATATGCCTCGATCTCTTTGTATATCATGTCATGGAAAATAGTATTCATGGCCCTCATGTAGGTGGCCCCAACATTCTTTAACCTAAATATCATCATCTTGTAACAACACATTCCCCACGACATAATGAAAGAAATTTTCTCCGCGTCTTCCTCATCCATCCATATCTGATGGTACCCAACAAAACAATCAATGAATGACTGCAGTTTATGCTTGGCGCAATTGTCAATTAGAATGTGTATGTTTGGCAAGGGGAAGTCGTCTTTCGGACTGGCCCGGTTGAGGTCCCGGTAGTCGACACAGACTCTAACCTTCCCATCCTTCTTTGGCATTGGCACAATATTGGCTAACCATGTTGGATACTCTACTACCCTGAGAACTTTGGCTTTGACTTGTTTGGTGACTTCTTCCTTGATTTTCAAACTCATGTCAGGTTTGAATTTCCTGAGCTTCTATTTTACCAGGGGACATGTCGGATCGGTTGGCAATTTGTGAGCTACAGTAGATGCACTGAGACCAGTCATATCATCGTACGACCAGGCGAATATGTCCTCATATTCCCTTAGGAATTCTATGTACTCCTCCTTTTCTAATGGTGACAGATGAACACTGATGCGCGTTTCTTTGACTTTTTTTGTATCTCCCAAGTTAATCACCTCAGTCTTGTCCAAGTTGGACTTAGGTCTATTCTCAAAATCCTCAACCTCTATAACAACATCTTCTGGTATATCATCTTCTTCTGAGTCTATATCCGTTTGTTGTGTTGTCTCATTGCAAGTCACAATTGTCGGTTCATCAAGATAAGTAATAGTAATGCTGTGTAAATAAAGTAAACGATGAAAAGTAATAAGAGCGAGATTTATAAGAAACTGAAATGCTTTGATAAATTTCATAATTGTTTTGAACATTGGAGCTCTTATTTCGAAATCAAAATGCGGAAAGAAAGTCAACTAGCAAAAAATAAAGATGATGCATGGTGCTTTGTTCAGCCTTGCTACCTCAAAGCTTTCTGGGCCCTGGCGATTCTGATGGACCAATTGTTGAGGCGTACTCCTCGGCTCACGGCTTGTATGGAAGGGCCTTCCTCCCCCTCCTCCTCAAAAATGACACAACAGTCCATATTATCTTCTTCCAAAAACAAATTCCTCATTGTTGCCAGTGCTTCTGATGTTGCTCAAATCTTCCATTTTTCCCATGTTCTTGTTTCTGATAGGACTCAGAGGAGGAGGAGGTAGAGGGCCCTTGGATATTTTGAAGTAAGATGACGATGCCAGAGTGCACGAACTAACCTTTGGGGAAGGGGAATAAAACAAAAAGGTAACAAGTTAGCGTGGATCATGAGGAGAAAAAACATTGCAGTATTTAAAAACACAGTGCAAGAATATAAATCATGTCCTAATTTGGGAGCCTCGTTGTGCCCGAGTTAGGCCTAGCAACAAGTTGATTTGGAGAACTTATAATTCTAAATGCCTCATTTTATTGATAAAAATAAGACGAATCCCAAAACGACACTAGAATTGCGGAAAATAAAATGTCACTAATGGCCATTGGCCTTATCACATTAAAAGAAAAAAGAAAAGAATCCTATCTATTTGGTCCTAGAAGGACCTTCCCCAGGTTGAATGTTCTCATTGATCAAATCCTCCAGTTCGTGTAGATTCTCTAGTAGAAATGCTTTTTCCAGGTTCTCTCCTTCATTTCCCTCGGCATTCTGGCAGTCGGTGACTCTCTTTCTCACTTTTCCTTCCAATTCTAGCAGACTGTATTCCAAATACTCCAGCTTTTCGCTAGCTTTGGTGACCTTCTCTTTCCATTCATTGATTTGGTCACTTGATGGGAGATTCCCCCACCAGGTCAGCAAGAGTGAGGGTATACTGACCATACCAAAGTCGGGGACCTTGTTCTCCATTTTCTGCAAAATAAAAGGGTTAAGACCATACCCCCCACCGAACTCAACTATTAAATATCAATAATTGGCATAAGCAGTATTTAGTTCTCTAAATAAATGCACAGACGTGGTAATGTCCGTTTGGGTTCCAAGGAAACCCAGTGGACTTTGGACAAGGCTATCTTAAAGAGTCATTATACGGACAACATAACTGACTCGTCTTGGTTTGACAGTGATACATGCATAATTGAACAAAGTAAGGTTTCTATGGGGTGTTAGACCGGTACCCTTGAGCGGAAAACTCAATAGGAAAAGGCACGGAACCGTCGACTGCACCGCTAATCGACTCATTTTACTGCAAATACGCCTTTACCAAATTTAGGGGCTGTAATATTGGAAGGGCACAACAACTCATTATAAGCGTTGCTATGGCATTTTGTTTGGCACGAGTGGAATATGGTTTGGAAGATGCAACTTACAGGAGAAACAAGTTGTCATGTATTTGCACATTCATAAAGTAATAATTACAATAATTGCTCATAATTAAAATAGTATTGAAGGAAAGCGGTAAGAGCATTAAAGAAAAGAAAACAAAGAGCCAAGTCAGTTTCGAAGTAGAGGAGAGATAAAGACGTTAAATAAAGGCAATAAAGAAGCAATAAAGTCACAAATAACATGAAATGGTAAAAGCCTAAAGAATATCCCCAGCATAGTCGCCATGGTGTAGATGCCCCCCTTTTTCTTTAAAGGCGAAATCAGGTTTACGACATTTGGGCGGACAACTCTCTTCCTTTTTGGGAATTGGGTTTTGGAGTTTAAAGAGTCGCCACCTAATGATTAAGTGAATTAGGACACTAAGAATGGTTTGAGTTGAAGAACCAGAGTTTGGGTAAGGTCTAGAAATAATCTCGAGGGGAAGGTGTTAGGCACCCCTCAAGATCCACTAGTGTGGTTCCCGGCCATGCTACAATTGTGACTTTAAAAGCAAATAAGCATAGAAGACAATTTCACATAAAGACTGCAAGTAGGTGTGTCTAATGGTTACTAAACATGCTGAAATTAGGGACTAGGTGGTCTCATAGTTGTTTAAAAAAGAACGTCCAAATGCAGAAAATGGGGGTCAAGTAATGAGTACAAATAATCAAACAAGGAAGTGAGTGAGCAGAAAAATTTGTTAGAGGAAAGGACAGTGCGAAAAATTAAAGGGGGAATTTTTAATGACTAAAACGAAATGCAGAATTCTGAAGATTGACAATCTAAAAAATAATTACATCAAGGAAAAGGGAGTCCTAGGTTTGTGAAATACATGATGATCACGCGATAACACCACCCGTACGATTGGTTACCGGGTGTTGCGTGGATGATCCATGTATTTCACAAACCTAGGATCCCCCTTTCCTTTATGTAATTATTTTTTAGATTGTCAATCTTCAGAATTCTGCATTTCGTTTTAGTCATTAAAAATTCCCCCTTTAATTTTTTGCATTGTCCTTTCCTCTAACAAATTTTTCTGCTCATTCACTTCCTTGTTTGATTATTTTTACTCATTATTTGACCCCCATTTTCTAAATTTAGACGTTGTTTTTTAAACAACTATGAGACCACCTAGTCCCTAATTTCAACATGTTTAGTAACAATTATACACACCTACATGCAGTCTTTATGTGAAATTGTCTTGTGTGCTTATTTGCTTTTAAAGTCACAATTGTAGCATGGCCAGGAACCACACTAGTGGATCTTGAGGGGTGCCTAATACCTTCCCCTCGAGATAATTTCTAGCCCTTACCCAAACTCTGGTTCTTCAACTCAAACCCTTCTTAGTGTCCGAATGTACTTAATCATTAGGTAGCGACTCTTCAAACTCCAAAACCCAATTCACAAAAGGGAAGAGAGTTGTCCGCCCAAATGTCGTAAACCCGATTTTGCCTTTAAAGAAAAGGGGGGCATCGACACACCTTTATTAATTAATAAGGATTTTCAAGATTTACTTTTCAACATCTTTATCAATTTATATTAGGCCATGAAAAGGCGATATCAACACTTAATATTTCAGGCAAGTAATGTAAGCATGCGCATATCATGCCGAGGTGGACGGCCCGTTCCAACTGGAATGTAAACTGTGCACTTGCCGAGGGTCGACGACGAGCCTATAGATGCATCTATTACCCCGCTCGCGAACTAACCTGCGACGCGATCAACGTAAAATAAACACACACCTTGCTTGTGAATCATGAATGCGACGCAGGTACACATAGAGATACATGCTCAAACAATCAATTAAGAATTTTCGAGGAACATTTATCCAAATAACAGCTAACTCTCTTTTAACAATTTAAGAAATGACGTTTAATCCTTTTAGAAATTCCTTTACTAATTCGATGTGATTTAAGCAGTAAAAGCTGTCAATAAGATTGTAATTATTCCAAGTATAGCATGCCTTTGGGTCCTAGACTACCCGGACAATAGCATAATAGTTGCTACGCACAGACTCTCGTCACCTCGTGCATAAGTAGCCCCAACAAATAGGAGCACATAACCAATTAACTCACCTATGGGGACAATTCCCTTTTTACAAGGTTAGAAAGGAGACTCACCTTGCTCCGAAGGTCCATAGCCAACATTCCACGCCCTTTTGAAGTCTCTAGTTGATGTACTATGATCCAAAACTTGCCAAAGATTACGCAATTCCATTAATATATGCTCAATTATTCATTACAATCTAATTTATAGCAATTCCTAACCCCGATCGAAAGGTTGACAAAAGTGCTCTCGGTCCCACGTGCCCGAATTTCCAAAATTTTCGAAGAATAAGTTTACCCATAGCTTCACGAACTCAAATATATAATTTTCTCTAAATTCCATACCCAAAATCGTGGTCAAATTCCGAGAATATAAATTTCTAGGTCTTTCCACCAAAATCCCAAATTTCTACCAATTTACATGCTAAAATCCATACTTAATCGATGTATTTAACTCAAGACGGATGGGGTTAGCTTACCTTATCGTTGATTATGAAAATCCCACTTGAAGCTCTCCCAAAAATCACCCAAGCCAAGAAAATATGAGAGAAAATGGCCAAATCCCGATTTTAAAACAACCATTCTGCCTCCAGCATTTTTCGTGCATGCGGTCCAAATACCGCTTCTGCGGTTCCCCACCAGGCCTCCTTTTTCGTTTCTGCGCATTCTCCACCGCAGGTGTGGTCCCGCATCTGCAAAAAAATGACCGCATCTGCGGTCCCAGCCTAGCCGACCCATTTCGCTTCTGCGACCTCTTTACCGTAGGTGCAGTCCCACATCTGCGAAAAAATGTCCATATCTCCGGTCCCTTCACTGGCAGCCCAAAACCGCATATGCGGTTCAATTCCTCGCTTCTACGGGGCCGCATCTGCGGTGAACCCTCCGCAGAAGCGGTTATACTAGCAACCAGACCCCTTCAGCTATCCAAAATTCCAAATTTCAATTAGTTAATCACCCGGAATCCACTCGAGGCCCCCGGGACCTCAACCAAACCTACCAACCAATCCTACAACACATTACGGACTTGCTCGAGGCCTCAAATCATATCAAACAACACTAAAATCATGAATAGACCTCCAATCCAAACTTAATAAACTTTAGAATTTCAAACTTCTATTTTCGATGTTTAAACCTATCAAATCACATCCGATTGACCTCAAATTTTGCACACAAGTCATATTCGACAGTACGGACTTACTCCAACTGTCGGAATCGGATTCCAACCCTAATATCAAAAAGTCCACTTCCGGTCAAACTTCTCAAAAACCTTCAAATATCTTTCTTTAGCCAAATGGCTACAAAATGACCTACGGACCTCTGAATTCACTTCCGATCGCGCTCCCAACTCCAGAATCACCATACGGAGCTGCTTCCAGAATCAAAATCCCAAACGGACATTGATAACACAGAAATGCACTTCAAGCCAAACTTATGAAATTTCTCCCAAAATGCTAACTTCCACAATAGGCGCCAAAACGTCCCCGGGTCATCCAAAACCCGATCCGGGCATACACCCAAGTCCGAAATCATCATACGAACATGCTGGAACCTTCAGATCCCAATTCTGAGGTCGTTTACTAAAAATTCTAATCCTAGTTAATTCTTTCAATTTTAAGCTTCCGAAATGAAAATTCCCCTTTCCAAATCAACTTTGAACATCTCAAAATTCAATTCTGACCACGCGTACAAGTCATAAACACATGAAATGAAGTTGCTCATGGCCTCAGATCGCTGAATGACGTGCTAGGGCTCAAAACGACCGATCGAGTCATTAAAGTTTTTGACTAATATTCAGTTTATGATGCTTATTATTTTAAACTAATATGCCTGCTAACTAAATTTAAAAATAAAGATATCAAATAATAAAATAATTCAACCAATAGATTAAACTATGTACATTATTCTCTTATGAAAATTTTAACTATAAAATAAAACTCATAATTCTAATTTGAAAAAAAAGGAGAAAAAATAATTTTGTTTACATATAACACATAATAACAACTATTAAAAATGTTGGTTGAAGTTATAAAGAAATAATAAAAGGCTTCTCTATTAAAGTATTTATATCTCGATACTTAAACCAAATAATGAAAAGAAATGAAAAAAGGAAAAGAAATAGGAAAATAAAGGAATGCTTGTGTAGGAATACAAACCCAACACCTCAAGGCCAAAGCTAACTTCTCAGCTACCATTTAACCATTGCACCACCCAGCATTTATATGTATAACACTGTTATTAAAGGTTTTATATGTATAACGCGGTTATTAAAGGTTTTATATGTATAACGCGGTTTTGAACTGCGCTATACTTTGAAGGCCAAAATACCGTTAAAGTGTAGCGCGATTTAAAACTGCGTTATATATAGAATGGTCACTCTTTTTCTTACACATATTTATGTCACACTTGTCCAAAAAGACCACAATTGGGTTTCAGACTCGTTGTATATTGCATCAATTTTCGAAACGTAAACTATCAACTCAAAAGAGAAGCTGTTGTAGACTCATCATTCTAGTGACAGGTTGTAGAAGCTTAAATCTAACGGTTGATACCAATAAAGTTGCTTCCTTTAACATAGTTACATAAATACCCTATGGGCCCAGGTTACAAAGTCAGTATATAATTTTCATTTTAACTAAGATGCTGTCACGACCCGGAATTCTCATATTCGGGGGTCGTGATGACACCTACTCGTGGAAGCTAGGCAAGCCAAACATTTAGAATCCATAATACTTTTGTTTTAAAATCATGTTTACCAATTAAATTAACAGGAGATAAATAACTAAACAACAGCGGAATTTAAAATTTAGCGAAAGACTTCAACGAAGTAAACCAAAATAACAAAGAAAATCCACATATGCCTCTACCCAAGACTGGTGTCACAACATTCACGGACTATCTAATATTTACTACATACAACTGTCTGAAACAAAAAATAAAGTCTGTCTCGGGTACAAAGGAAACAGATCATAAGTAAAGATAGAGGAGATGTCGGGCCTGCGGATGCCTGCAAGACTACCTCGGAAATCTCGTGGACTGAAGACTAGCTCCCGAACTACTGCTGCGCACCGTATGCTGCTCCAGTACATGAATCTGTGCAAAAGAGCACAGAGTATAGTATCAACACAACCGACCCCATGTGCTAGTAAGTATCTGGCCTAACGTCGGCAAGGTAGTGACGAGGCTAGCACCAGACTCCAGATAAACTTGTACAGTTATATAATATATTACAGAAAAATAAAGTAATGAGCAGTTAAAAGGGAGGGGGCAGATGTCTCGGGGAAACAGTTCAACTTAACAGAAACTGAATAAAGGTGAAGGAACACCATAATGTCTAAAACAATATGATAGCACTAATGTTGCGGCGCGCAACCCGATCCGTACATATAAATATAACTGTTGCAGCGTGCAACCCGATCCAATAAATATATAATATATATCTATTCTGGCGTGCAACCCAATCTAATATAATATTTGTTACGGTGTGCAACCCGTTCCAATATAATATATGTTGCGGCATGCAACCCGATCCAATATAATAACCGCTGCAGCGTGCAACCTGATCCAATATAATATATGTTGTGGCGTTCAACCCGATCCATATATGTATACATTAATAAAAATATTGCGACCCGTTCCAATTATATAGCTTACAGTAATCATAAAATACTCGATCCCGGCAAGGGATTTCAACAGTACAAGTATATTCATCCCAGCAAGGGAGAACCAACTATAACCAATCTCAATTCAACTTTTATCATTTCTGTTATCACCATTAGGTCTACTCACTATTTCAACAATAGTATTATTCAAGAATACAACAAATGGCAATTTAAGACTCACGGTCATGCTCGACACCGATGTATATATACTCATCACCATGCCTATACGTCGTACTCCACAAGAAACACATAGCAAATATGACTCAACTCCTAATCCCTCAAGCTAAGGTTAAACCGAACACTTACCTCAAACTTCCACGACCAATTCAATCCTCAATTACCGCTTTCCCTCTCGAATTTGGCTCCAATTCAGTCGTATCTGTACAATAATGACTTCAATACATCAATAAATGCTAAACAATACAAACCCAATGCCTAATTATAGCTTTTCCGTCATTTTTCCCAAAAACTCAAAAATTAACCCCCGGGCCCGCTTGGTCAAAACACGAGGGTCCTACAAAAACAAATCACCCATTCACCCACGAGCCCGAATATATAATTTGTTTTTAAATTCGACCCCAAAACTAGGTCTAAATCAAGAAAAATAAAAAATCCCTAACTCTATCCAAATCCCTAATTTTCTACCCTTAATTACATGTTTTAGGCCTAGAATTTCAAAAGATGTTGGTGGAAAATGAAAGAAACGAGTTAAAGATCATTAACTCACGAGTTAATGGTGAAAATATGCTTCAAAAGTCGCCCTAGAACCTTGGGGAAGAAGAAGTTTGTGAAGTCTTGTGAAAATCCCGAAATGGTTCTGTTTTGCAGTTTTTTAAAAAAAAATAACTGGGCGAATTAAACCTACGCGTTCGCGATGGTCTCGGTTTGAAGACCTTCGCATTCGAGACATAGCAGCTCACATTCGCGGAGAGTTATCTCCTTGAGCCTCGTGTTCGCATCCTTAAGGTCGCGTTCGCATAGCTATAGTACCCCACCCCCGCCCAGGCTCACTTTTGCCTTCGCGTTCGCGAAGACAGGGACGCGTTCGCGAAGGTATAACCCCCACTGCCTCGCGTTCGCGACCTGGTCAACGCGTTCGCATAGAAGGAAATCTCCTTCAACTAATTTTACTCATCGCGTTCGCGAGGGTTCTCCCGCGAACGCGATGAAGACAATACCAGAACTGGAACCTGCAATTTTCATAAGTCCAAAACCACTCCGAAACACCTCCAAAACACTCCCGAGCCCTAGGGGCTCCTAACCCAGCATATACACTGACTCAACATCATCATATGAACTTAACCGTGCGATCAAATTGCCTAAATAACATCATTAACAAGGAATCTAACCTCAAAATCATGAATTTTCCCAAAACTTCATCAAGTTTCAATTTTTTAGAACATTAAGTCAGAAACACGTCAAAGGACGTCCGATTTTAGCCAAACTTTACAGGAAGTACTTAAAACATATATAAGACCTTTACCGGGAGCCGGAACAAAAAGACGGGCCCGATACCAACACGTTCTAATCAAATATCATTTCAATTTTCCTTAAAAATTTCATAAAAACATTTTCTTTTGAAAATTCATTTCATGGGCTCGGGACCTCAGAATTTGATTCCGGGCATACGCTCGAGTCCCATATTTTCTTACGGACCCTCCGAGACCGTCAAATCATAGGTCCAGGTTTGTTTACCTAAAACGTTGACCAAAGTCAAAATTTATTCATTTTAATAACAAAACTTAGCATTTTTCACAGAATTTCATATTTAAACTTTCGCGCCCAGATTGCGCACGCAAATCGAGGCGATTCTAAATGAGGTTTTCAAGGCCTCGAAAGCATAGAATTAGTTAAAAACAAGTAATTACCCTTTGGGTCGTCACATTCTCCGCCTCTAAAACAATTGTTCGTCCTCGAACGGACAGAAGAGAGAAGTACCTGAGTCGGGAAAAAGATGAGGATAATGGCTCCGCATATTAGACTCGGACTCCCAGGTCGATGCCTCAGGCGGTTGACCTCTCCAATGAACATGAACAGAAGGGAATCTCTTGGATCTCAACTGACGAACCTCCCGGATCCAGAATAGCCACCGGCTCCTCCTCATAAGACAAGTCCTTGTCCAACTGGACAGTGCAGAAATCTAACACGTGGGCAAGATTCCCATGATACCTCCGAAGCATGGACACATGAAACACTAGATGTACGACTGATAAGCTCGGCGGCAAAGCAAGTCTATAAGCCACCTCTCCCACTTGATCAAGAATCTCAAACGGACCAATGAACCTAGGGCTAAGCTTGCCCTCTTCCTAAACCTCATTATGCCCTTCATAGGTGACACTCGGAGCAATACCCGCTCACCAACCATAAAAGCCACTTCTCGAACCTTGCGTCCTGCATAGCTCTTTTGCCTGGACTTAGCTGAATGAAGCCTATCCTGAATGATCCTGACCTTGTCCCAGGCCTCCTGAACCAGATCCGTACCCAACAACCGAGCCTCTCCCGGCTCAAACCATCCAACCGGAGACCGACATCGCCTATCATATAAAGCCTTATAAGGAGCCATCTGGATGCTCGATTGGTAGCTGTTGTTATAGGAAAACTCCGCTAAAGGCAAGAACTGATCCCACGCACCTCCAAAGTCAATAACACTAGCTCGGAGCATATCCTTTAAGATTTGAATAGTCCGCTCGGACTGACCGTCCGTTTGGGGATGAAATGCTGTGCTCAACTCAACCCGTATGCCCAACTCTCACCGAACTGCTCTCCAGAAGCGCGAGGTAAACTGCGTACCTCGGTCCGAAATGATAGACATGAGCACACCATGAAGGTGAACAATCTCCCGAATATAAATCTCAGCAAACCTCACAGAAGAATAGGAAACTGCCATAGGAATGAAATGCGCTGACTTGGTCAGCCTATCAACAATGACCCATATAGCATCGAACTTCTTCCGAGTCAGCAAAAGTCCAGTAATAAAATCCATAGTAATCCACTCCTAATTCCACTCAGGAAGCTCAATACTTTAAAATAACCTACCAGGCCTCTGATGCTCGTACTTAACCTGCTGATAATTCAAACAATGAGCCACATATGCTACAATATCCTTCTTCATTCTACGCCACTAATAATGCTGCCACAAATCCTGATACTTCTTCGTAGCGCCCAGATGAATAGAGTACAGGGAGCAATGGGCTTCGTCCAAAATCAACTCTCGGAGCCCATCCATATTAGGCACACATACTCGACCTTGCAATCTCAAAAATCCATCATCATCTAAGGTAACCTGCCTGGCACCTCCGTGCAGCACCGTGTCTCTAAGGATATACAAATGGGGATCATCATACTGCCGATCACGTGTACGCTCGTACAAGCTTACACAAGACTGGGCTCAGAAATATCCAGCCTCACAAACTGATTGGCTAAGGCCTGAACATCCAAAGCAAGCGGCCTCTCATCAGCCAGAATATAAGCAAGACTGCCCATACTGGCTGACTTCCTAATAAATTCATCGGCCACCACATTGGCCTTCCCCAGTTGATATAAGATGGTGATATCATAGTCCTTCAACAACTCCAACCACCTTCTCTGCCTCAAATTCAATTCCTTTTGCTTGAACAAGTACTGAAGACTCTTGTGATCCGTGAACACCTTACATGCCACACCATATAGATAATGCCTCCAAACTTCAATGCGTGAACTATGGTTACAAACTCCAAATCATGAAACGGATAGTTCTTCTCATAAATCTTCAACTGCCTCAAAGAAAAGGCAATGACCTTGACATCCTACATCAACACTGCTCCAAGCCCAACACGGGAAGCATCACAATAGACTGTATAAGGCCCTGAACCTGTGGGCAAAACCAACACCGGTTCCGTAGTCAAAGCTATCTTGAGCTTCTGAAAGCTTGCCTCACACTCATCTGACCATCTGAACTAGGCACCCTTCTGGGTCAATCTGGTCATCGGGGCTGCAATAGATGAAAACCCCTCCACGAGCCGTTGATAGTATCCTGCTAACCCCAAGAAACTCCGAATCTCTGTAGCTGATACTGGTCTAGGCCAGTTCTTGACTGCCTCAATCTTCTTTGGGTCCACTTGAATACCCTCTGCGGATACAACATGACCCAGAAATGCAACTGAACCCACCCAAAATTAACACTTGGAGAACTTAACATATACCCGACTATCCCTCAGAGTTTGAAGAACCACTCTAAGGTGCTGCTCGTGCTCTTCCTAGCTGCGGGAGTATAAAAATATATCATCAATGAAAAATATCATGAATGAGTCCAAATAAGGCCTGAACACTTGGTTCATCAAGTCCATGAAATCTACTGGGGCATTTGTCAACCCGAATGACATAACCAATAACTCTTAATGCCCATACCGAGTGCGGAAAGCTATCTTAGGGACGTCGGATTCCCTTATCCTCAACTGATGGTAGCTAGATCTTAAGTCAATCTTGGAAAATACCCTGGCATCCTGAAGCTGGTCGAACAAATCATCAATCTTTGGTAGAGGATACTTATTCTTGATCGTTACCGTGTTCAATTGTCGTTAATCAATACACATTCTCATTGACCCATCCTTCTTCTTGACAAATAACATCGGCGAACCCCAAGGTGAGACACTGGGTCTAATGAAACCCTTCTCAAGAAAATCCTGCAACTGTTCTTTTAACTTTTTCAACTCCGGCGGGGCCATACGATATGGGGGGATAGAAATGGGCTGAGTGCCCAGAACCAGATCAATACAGAAGTCAATATCCCGGCCGGGTGGCATACCCGGCAGGTCTAAAGGAAAAACATCAGGGAACTCACAAACAATGGGCACAGTATCAATAGAGGGAACCTCGGCACTGGAATCCCGAACATAGGCTAAATAGGCCAAAAACCCCTTCTCGACCGTACGCCAAGCCTTCACATATGATATAACACTACGGGTAGAATGACCATGAGTACCTCTCCACTCTAAACGAGGCATACCTGGTAAAGTTAAGTTCACATTCTTGGCATGACAGTCCAAGATAGCGTGATAGGGTGATAACCAGTCCATCCCTAATATAATATCAAAGTCAACCATATCTAAAAGCAACAAATCTACACGAGTCTCCAGACCTCCAATCATCACAACACAAGAACGATGGACTCGATTGACCACGATAGAATCACCCACCGGCATAGACACATAAACATAAATACCCAATACATCAATAGGCATGACCAAATACGAGGCAAAATAGGATGACACATACGAATACGTAGAACTGGATCAAACAACACTGAAGCATCTCTATCACAAACCAGAATTGTACCTGTAATAACCCCATCTGAAGCCTCTGCCTCGGGCTTGGCCTAAATGGCATAACATCGGGGCTGTGCCCTACCACTCTGATCTACTTCTCTGGGATGGCCTGTTGCTGGCTGACATCCACCTCTGGCGGTCTGAGATCCACCTCTATGACCTCTACCTCCACCTCTATGACCTCTACCCCCGCCTCTAGCTGGCTGGGGGGCCTGTGGAACATCTGGTGCCTGAATCATAGGACGGGGACCCTGCTGCTGCGACTGAGTACCCCTAACCTCCGACAAGCCCTCCTGATGTGACCATACTCACCACACTCATTACATCCACCCGAATGCTGCGACTGAGGAAACTGAGGCTGACCTTGGCAGCCTGAATGACCACCCCGGAAACTCTTGAGCGACGGTGCACTGATAGGAGCTGATGGTCCACTGTAGGAATGCTAATCAAAATACTGCCCGCGAAAACCACGGCCACCTGATGCACCATGAGAAATCTGGAGCACCGACTGGAAGGGCCTAGGAGGATGACCCCTATCATACGAATCTCTGCCTCCAGACGAGGCACCACTAAATCTGCCTGACTGACGGGGCCTCTTGTCTGCCTTTTTATTGTCCCAAGTAAGGGTTAGTTTTGAAGAGTGACAAAGGAATTCAGGATGAACCAGGTCCATCACTCAGGTGCACAGAAACGGGCAGATTAGAGCATGTGGGTTGCACGTGAAGGAGATAAGCTTAACTTGGTGTATTTAATATCTCCTGATCGAAAAGGTTGCATAATTGATAAGGAGAAGGACTCCTTAATCAAAGAGAACACTATCCAAGATAGGGAAGGAGTTAGAAGTTGAAATCAACTAGAACTCTTCCACCAAGGAAGAGTTGCATCAGAACTCTAGTTATTTCTTCATCTCCTAACTCTATAAATTGCAGGATGTTCTCATATTAAAGGGTTGCACAAAAATTCAGAAGTTAAATGTGAATTGGGAGCAAAATAGAAAGGCTTTTTGCAAGCAATTCATGTGTGATTCAAGTGTGCAAACCTGAAGCTACATGAACCAGATTGAAGAACCAGCTCCATAAAGAGTTTTATGTGTCTTTCTTTATTTCTAGTTCAATTGTAGTAGGTGTTTTAATATTGTAACTTTCAACTTTATCTAGAAGCAATTGTAATAGGTATTTTGAGTATTCAAGTTAGGGTTAACTTGAAGTTGTCGCAACAGTTAGAGGCTGGTTGCTACAACGGGATTAGAGGTAATCCTTAGGTTTACAAAGAGTTTTGTAAATGCTGTTTTGGCTCAGTAATTTAGTGAAGTGTTGGGAAAAATCCTACTGAGTAGTAGGTCATGGTTTTTTCACCTTTTGAGCCAGGTGTTTTCCACGTAAAATCTCTGTGTTCTTTATTTTCTGTATTTATTATTCCGCAACAGTAGTAGTTGGAACACATAGAAGAACCAGGTCCTTCCAAAAGCAGTTTAAGTGAAAAATTGAGTACCACACAAATCACCACCCCTCTTGTGTGGTATTGACGTTTATAACATCAATTGGTATTAGACCAGGTTATCCTTGAAGAGGCTAACACCTTAGGAAAAGATCAACATTAGTGCACCACCTGGGAACTGGGAAGGGCAATCCACTGATAGGCCTCCACTCTTTAATGGCCACTACTACTCTTGGTGGAAAAACAGGATGAGAGATCACATCATAGGAGAAGACTATGAACTCTGGGACATAGTCACCGATGGTCCTCTAGCAACTATAAAAAAGAATGCTGAAGGAGTGGATGTGTGAAAGACAAGAGCTGACTGCACTGCTGAGGACTTGAGGAAGTGGGAAAATAATGCAAAGGCCAAGAAATGGCTTGTGTGTTGACTTGGTCCAGACGAGTACAATAGAATTCAAAGTTGTACCACTGCTAAGGAAATTTGGGACACTTTGAAAGTGGCTCATGAAGGAACACCTCAAGTGAAGAGGTCCAGAGGAACACTACTGTATTCTCAATATGAGAATTTCACCATGAAGGAAGGGGAAACCATCCAAGAGATGTATATAAGGTTCACCACATTAACAAATGAACTTAAGTATCTTCGAAGGGTTATTCTTGAAGAAGACAAAGTTGAGAAGATTTTGACAAGGGTACTGCCAATCTCTTGGGAAAGCAAAATCACAGCTATTCAGGAATCAAAGAACATTTCCACTCTTAAGTTGGATGAGCTAATTGAAAATCTCACTGCCTATGAACTTAGAAGGCAAACCATGAAGATGGATGCACCCAAGAAGGAAAGGAGCATGGCATTCAAAATCACTGAAGGTGCTGATCTAGAGGGGGACCATGAAACAAAGGAGTTCAAGAAGTACCTAATGAGAGGAAATGGTCCTTCAAGAAGTGGAAGCTACAATAAACCAAAGGTTCCTAAAAAAAAAACCAATGAGGGATGTTACAAGTGTGGGAAGACTGATCACCATATCAAAAATTGCCCTCAATGGGAAATTGAATGGAAGAAGGAAAGAGCTAAACGAAGGAACAGGAAGAAGGAACAGGTTCAACCCAAGAAGAACAGAGGATCAACAAAGGCTATGGTTGCTGCCTGGGGAGAAACATCAGATGAGGACTCAGAAGATGAAGCTAAAAATGAACAAGCACTTATGGCCATCAGAGAATCAGAGGATGAACAAGAGGTAAATGTCCTTCATCTCAAAGACAAGATTAAATTCCTATCTAAAGAAAGGTCGTCTAAGCTATTGCTATACTTCATTGATGAGTCTGAGATAATTAACAATGAAAAGAAAGCATTGTGTAGGGAATGTGTGATCCTAAAAGCCAAGTGTAAAAATCTAGAATCTAGGGCTAATGAGAGTGATAATAAAAATGCTGAGTTGAAGAACCAGGTTCACGAACTTGACATCCCTGTCCTAGAGCTTAATCTAAAAATCTAAAATTGAAATTAGGAACTGGTAAAAAGAAATATGATCACACACAACTCACTTTAGAAGAAAATGTAGGAAAAATGAAAGATGAGTTGTACAAAAGAGATGAACAGATAAGAGTCTTTAAGGAGGATCTAAACAAGGTTAAGCATGAGATAGATAGAACATGTAAATGGAATAGGTCCTCCGATGCACTTTCATGGCTACATGAACATCATATTAGCAATAAGAGAGGACTATGCTATGAGACCCCTACACCTAAGTGGGATCCCAAAAGCAAGTACCTCACACTTCCCGAGAACAAAATTTGCACACACTGTGGTAAAACTGGTCACTATAAAAGTGAATGTATTGCAAAAGAAAAGGCTAGTCAAAAGAAT
>MU669194.1:47765-64008 GCA_026770625.1 Nicotiana glauca
GTGTTTTAATATTGTACCTTTCAGCTTTATCTAGAAGCAATTGTAATAGGTATTTTGAGTATTCAAGTTAGAGTTAACTTGAAGTTGTCGCAACAGTTAGAGGCTGGTTGCTACAACGGGATTAGAGGTAATCCTTAGGTTTACAAAGAGTTTTGTAAATGCTGTTTTGGTCAGTGATTTAGTGAAGTGTTGGGGAAAATCCTACTGAGTAGTAGGTCATAATTTTTTCACCTTTTGAGCCAGGTATTTTCCACGTAAAATCTTTGTGTTATTTATTTTTTATATTTATTATTCCGCAACAGTAGTAGTTGGAACACATAGAAGAACCAGGTCCTTCCAGAAGTAGTTTAAGCAAAAAATTGGGTATCACACAAATTACCCTCTCTTGTGTGGTATTGCGTTTAGAACATCACCTTTGACCACCCCCGTAATAATACCATCTCAATCCTGCGGGCCACATTGACCGTCTTTTGAAAAGATATCTCACTCCCAGCCTCTCTAGCCATCTGGAGACGAATAGGCTGAATGAGTCCATCAATAAACCTCTCACTCTCTCCCTCTTAGTGCGATGTATAATAAGAGCATGGCGAGCCAAATCAATAAACCTGGTCTCGTACTGGGTGACTGTCATGGATCCCTGTTGGAGACGCTCGAACTGCCTCCGATAGGCCTCTCACTGAGTAATAGGGAGTAACTTCTCCAGAAATAGCTGTGTGAACTGCCCCCAGGTCAAGGCTGGTGACCCTGCTGGTCTAGCTAAACAATGATCCCGCCACCAAGTCTTGGCGGATCCAGACAAGCGAAATGTAATCAACCCCATTGGTCTCAACAATAACCATGTTCTGTAGAACCTCGTGGCAACTGTCCAAATAATCCTGAGGATCCTCGGTAGATGCACCGCTGAAGGTAGTAGTGAAAAGCTTGGTGAACCTATCCAATCTCCATAAAGCATCGGCAGACATAGCTGCTCCATCACCGGCCTGGGTTACCACGCTCGGCTGAGCTTCTCCAACTGGCTGAATTGCTGGAGTCTGGGCTCCTCCTCCAACCTGAGAAGTGGCTGGTGCTACAGGAAGCAAGCCTGCACGGGTGACACTCTCAATAAGACCCACTTATCAGACCAGAGCATCCTGAAGACCTGGGGTAGCAATAAACCCCTCTGGGACCTGAGTTGGTCCCACCAGAACTGCTGGGGCTGGGGCCTGAACCTCCTTGTCAAAGTCAACCTGAGGCTCCGCCACTGGTGCTGCTGCTTAGGGCTGAGCTCTGCCCCTACCTTGGCCTCTAGCACGGCCTCGACCTCGCTCTCTGCCCCTAGTGGGAGCTTCATGGGGCTCGGACTACTGATCGGTAGATGAGGAAGCGCGTGTTCTCGCCATCTGCAAAAGAACAAAGTAGAAATTCAATTAGCATTGAGAAACAATACCGCACGACAAGAAAGAACAAATGTGAAACTTTTCCTAACTCTGTAGCCTCTGGGGGATAAATACAGACGTCTTCATACCGATCCCTCAGACTCTACTAAGCTTGTCCGTGAGCTGTGAGACCTGTGTAACCTAGAGCTCTGATAACAACTTGTCACGACCCGGAATTTCCACCTTTGGGGGTCGTGATGGCGCCTACTCGTGGAAGATAGGCAAGCCACACATTTAGAATCCATAATAATGTTGTTTTAAAACTACGTTTACCAATTAAATTACTAGGAGATAAATAACTAAACAATAGTAAAATTTAAAATTTAGCGAAACACTTAAACGAAGTAAACCAAAATAACAAGGAAAATCCACATATGCCTCTACCCAAGACTGGTGTCACAATATTCACGGACTATCTAAGATTTACTGCATACAACTGTTTGAAACAAGAAATAAAGTCTATCTCGGGTACAAAGGAAACAGATCATAAGTAAAGATAGAGGAGATGCCGGGCCTGCGGACGCCTGCAGGACTAGCTCAGAAATCTCGTGGACTAAAGACTAGCTCCCGAACTATTACTACGCACCGTATGCTGCTCCAGTACCTGAATCTGTGCAAAAGAGCATAGAGTGTAGTATCAGCACAACCGACCCTATGTGCCGGTAAGTGTCTGGCCTAACCCCAGTGAGGTAGTGACGAGGCTAGCACCAGACTCTAGATAAACCTGTACAGTTATATAATATATTGCAGAAAAACAAACAAGTAATGAGCATTTAAAAGGGAGGGGGTAGATGCCTCGGGGAAACAGTTCAACTTAACAGAAACTGAATAAAAGAGAAGGAACAACACAATGTCTAAAACAATATGATAGCACTACTGTTGTGGCGCGCAACCCAATCCGTGCGTATAAATATAATGTTTACGGCGTTCAACCCGATCCAATAAATATATAATATATATCTATTGTGGCGTGCAACCCGATCCAATATATTATCTGTTGCGGCATCCAACCCGTTCCAATATAATATATGTTGCGACGTGCAACCCGATCCAATATAATATCTGTTGCGGCGTGCAACCCAATCAAATATAATATATGTTGCAGCGTGAAACCCGATCCATATATGTATATATTAATAAAAATGTTATGGCGCGCAACCTGTTCCAATTATATAGCTTACAGTAATCATAAAATACTCTATCCCGACAAGGGAACTTAACAGTACGAGTATATTCATCTCGTCAAGGGAGAACCAGCTATAACTAATATCAATTCTAATTTTATCATTTCTATTATCACTATTTCTAACTTATAATTAACTTCCACGAAAATAAGCTAATGCTTTGCTCAATATCACAGGTCTACTAACTATTTCAACCATAGTATTATTCAAGAATACAACAAATGACAATTTAAGACTCACGGTCATGCTCGACACCGACGTATAGATACTCGTCACCATGCCTATATGTCGTACTCCACAAGAAACACATAGCAAATATGACTCAATTCCTAATCCCTCAAGCTAAGGTTAAACCGAACACTTACCTCAAACTTCCACTGCCAATTCAATCCTCAATTACCGCTTTCCCTCTCAAATTCGGCTCCAATTCAGTGGTATCTATACAATAATGACTTCTATACATCATTAAATGCTAAACAATACAAACCCAATGCCTAATTATAGATTTTCCATCATTTTTTTTCCAAAAACTCAAAAATCGACCCCCGGGCCCGCTTTGTCAAAACACGAGGGTCGAATCAAAACCAAATCACCCATTCACCCACGAGCCCGAATATATAATTTGTTTTCAAATTCGACTCCAAAAAGAGGTCTAAATCAACAAAAATTAAAAAGCCCTAACTCTACCAAAATTCCTAATTTTCTACCCTTAATTACATGTTTTAGGCCTAGTTTTCAAAACATGTTGATGGAAAATAAAAGAAACGAGTTAAAGATAACCCACGAATTAATGGTGAAAAGATGCTTCAAAAGTCACCCTAGAACCTTGGGGAAGAAGAAGTTTGTGAAGTCTTGTGAAAATCCTGAAATGGTTCTGTTTTGGATTTTAAAAAAATAATAACTGGGCGAATTAAACCTACGCGTTTGTGATGGGACCCTTGCATTCGTGATGGTCCAGGTTTGAAGACCTTCACGACATAGTGGCTTGCGTTTGCGGAGATTTATCTCCTTGAGACTTGCGTTCGCATCCTTAAGGTCGCTTTCACATAGCTATAGTACCCCACCCCGCCCAGGTTCACTTTTACCTTCGCGTTCGCGAAGCCAGGGACGCGTTTGCGAAGGTATAACCCCCGCTGCCTCGCGTTCGCGACCTGGTCAACGCGTTCGCGTATAAGTAAATCTCCTTCAGCTAATTTTACTCATCGCGTTCGCGAGGGTTCTCCCGTGAATACGAAGAAGACCATACCGGAACTAGAACTTGCAATTTTCATAAGTCCAAAACCACTCCGAAACACTTTCGAGCCCCCGGGGCTCTTAACCTAGCACATGCACTGACTCAACATCATCATATGAACTTAACTGTAAGATCAAGTCGCCTAAATAACATCATTAACAAGGAATCAAACCTCAAAATCATGAATTTTCCCAAAACTTCAAGAAGTTTCAATTTTTTAGAACTTTAAGTCCGAAACATGTCAAATGACGTCCGATTTTAGCCAAACTTTACAAGAAGTACTTAAAACATTTATAAGACCTGTACCGAGATCCGGAATCAAAATACAGGCTCGATACCAAAACGTTCTAATCAAATATCATTTCAATTTTCCTTAAAAATTTCAGAAAAATAATTTCTTTTAAAAATTCATTTCTCGGGCTCGGGACCTCGGAATTCGATTCCGGGCATACGCTCGAGTTTCATATTTTCCTACGAACCCTCGGGGACTGTCAAATTACGATTCGGGGTCCGTTTACCCAAAAAGTTGACCAAAGTCAAATTTATTCATTTTAATATCAATACTTAGCATTTTTCACAGAATTTCATATTTAAACTTTCCGGCTACGCGTCCGAACTGCGCACACAAATTAAGGCAACTCTAAATGAGGTTTTCAAGGACTTGAAAGCACAAAATTAGTTAAAAATAAGTGATGACCCTTTAGGTCGTCACAGATGCTGGGTTTTTTGGTCATTACGCCACAAATAGCCATGCTGACTCGAAGCTCCTCAAACTGTGGCTTATCAATAGGAGGAACTCAAACTAAAAGTGCATACTACTACTCTTTCTCCAAAGTTCCATTACTTACTCAACTCCTCTTTTATTTTTCGTAGTCTCTTCCGATCTTCTCTCTTGCATTGCGGCTCAAATTATGTACTTGGCCGAAGTAGTTATTAGGTTAGTTACTTTTTGCCTGAATTTTTGCTTCCTTTACCTCCAACCTTCAGGGCCTTTGTTTTATATGTGTTTGAGAAAATCTCTTCTATGAATCAGATTTTCTATTCGGTTTCTATTATTGTCTTTGGATTTAATTTCTTTCTTCTCTTGAGCGAAGAAATAATCTGATAATTTTGACTTTGGATAATTTTGATTTTTGGTTAACGGTGTGCAGAGGCGTGATAGATTTTAAGGTTCTTGCATGTGGTATTTGATTCAACGAGCATTCTATTTCCATATCTTTGTAATTTGTTCTACTTCTTCACGTTTTCTGCTATGTTGATTTGGTTATTTGACTTTGTTAGATTTCAGCAAAGTTTAGTCCGTATCATATCAATTTTATCCTTTTTGGTTATCCGATGTGTTTGATTTTATTATTAAGAATTGGTTTATATGATTTGTCGACAAAACTATTTTGAGTGGATTATAGTTACTTGAGGATAAAACTTCTAAGGTTCTCTATTAGCTTCTATCATTACCTTGTAGTTGTACATCCCCTGATGGGTGATGAAGGTGATTTTCTATTGATCCTCCTCTTCCATGAGGATTTGGTTATAGCCCGAGTAAGCGTCCAAGAAGCTATGTAGTTCATGCTCGGACATTGCATCGATGAGTTGGTCGATATGGGGTAACAAAAATGAATCCTCGGTGCATGTTTTGTTCAGATCTGTGAAATCTACGCACATCCTCCATTTCCTATTTTTCTTTTTTAGCATGACCATATTGGCGACCTATTAGGGGTATTTCGACTCTCTGGCGGAGCCATTTTCTAATAGTTTTTCCACCTCTTCGATACCACATCATTAATTGCGGAGTTGAACTTGCATCTAACCTACCTCACCAAGGGGTGGAATGGAACCACGTTGAACTTGTGCATGGCAATTTCCTTCGGGATACTTCGCATATCTGTATGGATAAAAGCAAACAAGTCCACATTTGCAGTTAAGAATTGACGAAACTTACCTGGTTCCTTAAGTTTGCAACCAATGTATGCTTTCTTGTTGTGGTTGTTACTGTTTAATTGAACGGGGTCGAGGTCTTGTATGGTCGACTCTGCAGCTTCGACCATATCGGGATCTCTGATGATGTTCTCACTATCATCGCATATCGACCTCGACCCTATTGATTTCTATGCCTTTTTTTCTTTGTCCTTCACTTGCTGAGTGACTGTGTAGTCTAGGGAGATACGATAGCATTCCTGGGATGTGCGGTGTTCCCCTCGTATACTGAATATTCCCCATAGAGTTGGGAATTTGATGACCTGGTACAAGCTTCAAGGGATGACTCTCATGGTGTGTATCCATGGTCATCCTATTATGGCGTTGTAGGTCATTTCTTGGTCCATGATATGGAATATGTCATGACCCAAACTCCACTAAGGGTCGTGGTGGTGCCGGACACCTCTATCAGGCAAGCCAACCAAATTACTTGTTGAAGTTCTCATTTTTAACAATCTTGAAAATTAAGCTTTTCTTTCAATTTTTATGAATAAAAAGAAAGATGACTTATTCAATTCGAATTAAATAATAGGAAATTAGTACAAAATATTTCAAAATCCTCCCAGAACCCGGTGTCACAAGTGCATAAGCATTTACTAAGACAGAAATAAAATACACAACATCCGTCCGGAATACAGTGGACAGAAAGTAAATATATTATGATGGAAATGGACTATACTAGCTGCGGGCTGCCTCGAACAATGCAACTCACCTAGTCCCAGAATCATCCGCGCTGCTACGCCCAATAGGCCACTAACAACACATGAACATGTGCAACAAAAATGCACAGAAGTGTAGTATGAGTACAAAAATAATGTGTAACAATTCAAATTATATAAGTTCCCAACTCCGCTAGAAAAGTTGACCAAAATGCCCTCGGACCCACGCGCCCGGATTACGAAATTTCTCGAAGATAAATTCTACCCATAGCTTTACTAAGTCAAATATACAATTTGCTCAAATTTTCATGCTCAAATTCAAGGTAAAAGTCTAAAATTCCATGTTCTAGGTCTTCCCCGAAAATCCAAAATTTATATTAATTTTCCATGTCAAATCCATGTAAGATCACATATTTAACTCAAAAATAGGAAGAAACCACTTACCTAGTGTTGCTTGGTGAAAATTCCTCCTTGATCTCTCCAAAATAGTCCAAGCCAAATGAAAGAAATGGGCTAAAACTCGTGTTTAAAACAACCTGCCCAAGCTTCATCGAGTTGTACCTTACGTTGTGCAGGCTGTACATCCTATTACCGTTTTTCCCTGTTGTACACCTTTTATTGAAACGCTCATAACTCCTTGTGGAAATATCCAAATTATAAACGGTTTGAAGATTTAGAAACTAGAAGCGAAGATCTTTCATTTGATAGGTTGTACACCTATAACCTTTTATATATTCCGAGATTTGAGCTTCTAAAGTAGGCTCCATGCATCAGAAAATTCTGTCGAAACTGCTCCACTAGCCATTTTCAATCGATCATAACTTTCTGATAAAATGTCCAAATCATGAATGGTTTAACTTTCTAGAAACTAGAATGAAGGGCAACAACTTTTATGTTTTGAAAATATTCCGATTCCTCATAGATTTGGAGATATAAGCATCCAAAATAGCCTCCTCGATTGCACCATTGCTGTCCAAAACAGCAGTTGCAGCAGATTTTCAGCAGCTTTAAAGTTCCGAAATCGATCCATTAGCCTTCCGAAATCCACCCGAGACCCTCGGGACTTCAACCAATTATACCAACATGTCCCAAAATACAATACGAACTTAGACGAGGCTTTAAATCACATCAAACAATGTCAAAATCATGAATCGTACTTCAATCCAAATTGTATGAACTTTGAAATTTCAAACTTTTACATTCGATGCAGAAATCCGTCAAATCACGTCCGATTGACCTAAAATTTAGCACACAAGTCATATTCGACATTACGGACCTGCTCTGACTTTCAGAATTGGAATCCGACCCCGATATCAAAAAGTCAAACTCTCGGTCAAACTTCTTAAAAACCTTCAAATTTCTATCTTTAGCCAAATGACTTCAAAATGACCTACGGACCTCCGAATTCACTTCCGATCGCGCTCCCAACTCCAGAATCACCATACCGAGCTATTCCTAGACTCAGAATCCCAAACGAACATTGATAACCCTGAAATGCACTTCAACCCAAACTTATAAAATTTCTCCAAAATGCTAACTTCCACAATAGGGGCCAAAATGTTCCCGGGTCTTCTAAAACCCGATTCGGACATACGCCCAAGTCCGCAATCATCATACGAGCCTGCTGGAACCTTCGAATCCCGATTCCGAGGTTGTTTACTCAAAAATCCAATCTTAGTCAATTCTTTCAACTTAAAGCTTCCAAAATAAGAATTCTCTTTCCAAATCGACTCTAAACTTCCCGAAATTCAATTTCGGCCACGCGTACAAGTCATAACACCTGAAATGAAGCTTCTCATGGCCTCAGACTGTTGATCGACACGCTATGGCTCAAAATGACCGGTCGGGTCGTTACATTCTCTCCCACTTAAACATACGTTCGTCCTCGAACGTGCTGAGAACTACACTGAAGTAGTCTGAAATCATTGTTTAACACCTCATGCACCTTCCCGTGCTACCACAATTCAGTTGAGCACATTAGCTTGAATAATTCTGAAGATATTTCCTTTTATTCAAGCAACTAAGCCTTAGAGTCAAATTCCAACATCCAAAATTCTATGCTAGGCCTGTTTCCAACACACACTCACCATGTCAACATCTACACGCAGCCCCAAAACACAACTGCATACCTTAGCTCAATTTAGCCCTAGCACCATTTCACTCACAAAATCGTAACGACATTCTCTGATCAAATAAACCAAAATTCCACAAATCTGATGCTCCCGTTGCACCTCATGACCTACTTAGGCCTTGCTCTAGCTCTTATAATACCGCCACGACGGAAGAGATGTGTAGAAATTCATAACCAACTACCGAATTAAGAAATCATTTGGGTCTATACTCCTGACGAGAATCATCACTTCATTCTTAACCGAATAATGGTCTTAACTTCTTAATATATTTCCTATAATCAAATTGCATTGATCCTAAATTCAATGATCTCGTCTCACCCAGTATGAATTGCTCCGTCTATAAGCCACCCAAACATGACCAAAAGTCTCATATGATGCTATAATGTGCCAATAGGCTACCATACCGAACGTGATATAAAGGAAATCAAACTTTGAGAAGGAAATTCAATTACACCACTCGAGAATCATACATGTGACGCGGGCACATAGCTAATATAAGCTTTCCTCATAAAATATGAAACAAAACACATAACAACAAATACGGGGAACTGTACTCAGATTCACACTATTGCGATGCGCAACCCGATCCGAACAACATAACCATGGCGGTGTGCCACCCGATCCATCCATAAAACTCGCATAAGGAGATACGCACTGAGCTAGATTGTTAATTTCAATAATATATCGAATATCGGTCATAAGCACACTAAGTGCATAATTCCATCCATGGGGAGACATATAACGCTATAATCCACAAACTCGAGCACAATTGAAGTGCGATATATGATCTAAATGTCGAGAGCCATCCTACTCATATAACCTCATCTCTATGCGGAATCTCAACATATAAGAAATTCACCAAGCCGTCTCACAACTCGCACGACGCAATACATCATTACATGAAATAGCTAACAACGAAATAACCCGACTCGCTTCCATAAGGAGCGTATTGCTGAGATGAACACATCTGGCCAGATATAAAGCCCCTGTTCACATTTAAATCAATCCACTGATCTCAAGCCGATTTTTGATTGCACCAACTAGGTTAATAACCTTTCAAAGGTCCATAATAACCCCCCTTTTCTCATAACACATAAGAAAAACCCTCATAACCGGAGTGAACCTCCACAGTCCATAACCCAATAAACAGAGTGCCCTCTAGGCATAAATTCTCAAACTAATGATATTACCACAATCCTTATACTTGGTTTAAATCTTTAATCAATCAAGTGACTACATATCACACTTATACAATCTTCCTGTGGGACACGCTCACACAACCTTCCGAAATGAATAACGGGTCCGCACATCCAAACCACCGGCCGCACTAATGCTAAAAAGCGATCAAGAATCCTTAACCAGGATGCAAAGCCTTTTTCACAAAACACTGATCTCAGGTGATACTGACGACAATGCCAACTCACTTTAAACATCAAAACTCTTTTCCTGCCCATCCGTGACATCCTTGCCCACATCGAGCTGTTACCTTGATCTTTACTTCGAATTCCATACTACTCACTGCACCTAACATGCCAACATACGATAGGACACGCTTTTCATCATAGCTTCGGAACCACTATCGGGCTAACACTTCATCATATAAAAGCTTTTCACTTAACTCACTTCAGGAGAACCGTAACAACACACAGGTGAATTCTCATGATCGTAGAATATGAAAATCTCTAAGTAGTGGTCTAAGCCACCCTAGCCCTTCCAGGGCCCACCTACACGTATCAGGTCACAACAGTAGAATACTTTCTGAATACCACCAACTACGGCGGCCGACAAGCCTCGCACGCACCATCACAATTCACTTGCATAACTCGATCACGCTTAAAGAACTGCTCACTACCAGCAACACGCCATACCGACTATGTCTAACCAATCCCTCTTCTTCCAATTTATCCTTAATTGCCATAGAAACAATGATAACTCCATTCAACACTTAACACACTCCATCCGCACTCATCCCCAATGACCCTGAATCACGAGACCATGCTATCTCAAATCCCACGAACTATTTCGTACCTCCCAATTGCTACATCGCAAGTCAAAACATCATAGACATTCTGTGCCCCTTCTCATAGGCTGGCATCAAGATTGATTCTTAACCGTACCTATAGGCTCGAAATCGTTAGGCATCACACCTTATCCTTTGAATTCACTAGGACCATTGTTGAGAGCCACCCGCTATGACTTGGCCCCGAATATAATAAACTCCAGGAGTCTTCTATCACATGAAAACCCTTTTGGTGAAGCATCTGCCAGAATCACTTCCCTTGGAGCCCGCATCTTTACAAAGCACAATCTTGAATCCTTCCCTAAGTCTGAACATGGGCCAATAAGACCAACGATAGCACACCTTCAATAATTCCCTTGCCCAAATTACCACTTATGTTCTTTTCCCATAGCTGAAGTAACCCATCAATATGTTAATAACCAGAAACCGCGCAAGTAGTTAACCATGCAACCTAATCATAGGTGGTAGTACTATCCCACTTAGCTTGAGGCCATTATTTCACAACTCTGGAGTTCATCCAACTTCTTTATCTCTTATTGGCATAACCTTGCGCAATCAACCACCTAAATTCTCGGATCCTTTCTATAAAACCCCCCTTTTATACTCTGAATCATCAACCATATTCGCACGACCAATCTTTTTGCTTCATATTAGCCCATACTTCTAATTATACCCATAGACTTCAATCACTAGCCACTAAAATCCCAAATCATTCCAAACTCTCCTTAAGGTGCGTAATCATCCTTCCACCAAGCCCATATGCAACATCCGCCACTCTCCCACTTTGGGAAAACTCACTTCTTTAATCTACTACTTAACCTTTGCTTCATACACCTGGCCTTCTAGGAATTTTAGCCACCATCTGACACTTTCCACACATCTTTCCTCATCCTTTGCTACTCAATTGTTGCCTTAATAAAATCTATCTTCATAGCACTTGAATCCGCAAATCGCTACTAACTTTAAATTTTTGCCGAAGATCATCTCTCTCGAACTGCCAATGCTACAAATGCTAATTCAACCCTGAACCACCTTGCATCGCGACATCTAACAGTCATTTCTTCAATACTAAGCTGTAATATCCTGCTCCAAAGGATAATTGAAGAAGATCATAGCACCGACGAATCTAGTGCATTCAATTAGGACAACGACATCCCCTCATAGAAGAAAGCTCCACCACTCTCGCATGTACCAAGTCTCATTACTCTACCATCCCAAATTTGCACATTCTTAGCCCGATTGCCTTTTCCCTACCGAAAATAAAATACTGAATCTCTAGATTATGCACTGAGTAAACCTCCTTTTAAGTCATTCACTGCGTCGACACGTGGGCAACATCCTACCATCATATCACTACTGCGGAACAATCATTCATAAGCATCATGGAAACTTGTGCCTAGCCTTAGAGCCCTCAAAAGTACCGTTACAGGGCTAAAATAACAAAATATCCTTCCACAAGGCGACGATAATAGCTCAGACGACTATACGGGGAGAAACATCCTGCACTATATTCGTAAAATCATTAAAATTCTTCAATCCTCGATGAATAGCAAGCACTTTGCGTCGCATAATATTGAGTAGGAAAGAAACAAAGGCATAAGCCTCAAAGGAATAAAATCGCACGATGAGGAATCAAGAAGGGAAGTACTCCTAACAGTCCTGCAGCCTCCTGAGGATAAGTACAGACGTCTCTGTACCGATCCGCGAGACTCTACTAGACTAGCTCATGACTCGTGAGACCCTAGGAACCTAGTGCCCTGATACCATGTTGTCACAACCCAAACTCCACTAAGGGTCGTGGTGGCGTCAGACACCTTTGTCAGGCAAGCCAACCAAATTACTTGTTGAAATTCTCATTTTTAACAATCTTGAAAATTAAGCTTTTCCTTTAATTTTTATGAATAAAAAGAAAGATGACTGATTCAATTCAAATTAAATAATAGGCAATTAATACAAAATATTTTAAAATCCTCCCAGAACCTAGTGTCACAAGTGCATGAGCATTTACTAAGACAGAAATAAAAATACAACATCCGTCTGGAATACGGTGGACAGAAAGTAAATATATTATGCTGGAAAGGGACTATACTAGCTGCGGGCTGCCTCGAACAATGCAACTCACCTAGTCCCAGAATCATCACCGTTGCTACGCCCAATAGGCCTCTAACAACACATGAACATGTGCAACAAAAATGCACAGAAGTGTAGTATGAGTACGAAAACAGCGTGTACTCAATGAGTATCCCGTCTAATCTCCAAAAAGTAGAGACGAGATGATCAACTTTGACACTTACTAGTGGTCCAATAATGATGTCAATAATACATTAAATCGTGGATTTCTATAGACATGATTTTTATCCAATAGAAGGAAACAAGTAAATAATTATTTGTTTTATAGGAAATTTCCAAAATTCTTTTGTTTATTATCCAAATTTTCTCAAGCCATGAAGAGGCAATTACAACTTTAATAAGTTCAAGGCAGCAATACCAGCATGCGCAAATAATCACCGTGGGACGTACGACCCGATCCAACATAAAAGTAAACTGTGCACTGTCGAGGGTCGAACGGCTCGAACCATAGATGCATCTATTACCCCGCTCGCGAACTATCCATGCTACGCCGTCAACATAAAATAAACAATCACCCTGCTCGCGAATCATTCATGCGACACAGGTACACATAAAAATACATGCTCAAATAGCCAATTAAGAATTTATCGTGGAATAATTATTCAAATAAATGCCACTTTCTATTTTAACAATTTAAGACAAGAAGTCAAATCCTTTTGAGAATGGATTTATTAATTCGATGTGGTTTAAGCAATTCGGGTTATCAATAAGATTACAAATATCCCAAGTATAGCATGCTTTTGGATCCTAGACTACCCGGACTTAAATATAATAGTAGCTACGCAAAGACTCTTATCACCTCGTGCGTACGTAACCCCCACAAATAGGAGCACATAACCAATTAATTCACCTATAGGGACATTTCCCTCTTACAAGGTTAGAAAGGAGACTCACCTCGCTCCGAAATTTTCATAACTAGCTTCCAAGCCCTTCCAACCACTCCAATTGATGCATAACGCTCCAAAACTATTCAAATAACGGGAAACCCGATAAAAATTCACTCTAATACTTGTAACAATTCAAATTATATAAGTCCCCAACTCCTCTCGAAAAGTTGACCAAAATGCCCTCGGGCCCACGTGCCCGGATTCCGAAATTTCTCGAAGATAAATTCTACCCATAGCTTTACTAAGTCAAATATACAATTTGCTCAAATTTTCATGCTCAAATTCAAGGTAAAAGTCCAAAATTCCAAGTTCTAGGTCTTCCCCAAAAAATCCAAATTTATACTAATTTTCCATGTCTAAATCCATGTAAGATCACATATTTAACTCAAAAATAGGAAGAAATCACTTACCTAGTGTTGCTTGGTGAAAATCCATCCTTGAGCTCTCCAAAATAGTCCAAGCCAAATGAGAGAAATGAAAGAAATGGGCTAAAACTCGTGTTTAAAACAATCTGCCCAAGCTTCATCGAGTTGTACCTTACGATGTGCAGGTTGTACATCCTATTATCATTTTCCCTTGCTGTACACCTTTTATTAAAACGCCCATTAACTCCTTGTGAAAATATCCAAAATATAAACAGTTTGAATATTTAGAAACTAGACATGAAGATCTTTCATTTGATAGGCTGCACACTATATAACGCTTTATATATTCCGAGATATGAGCTTCTAAAGTAGGCTCCATGCATCAGAAAATTCTGATTATAACTTTCTGATAAAATGTCCAAATCATGAATAGTTTAACTTTCTAGAAACTAGAATGCAAGGATAACAACTTTTATGTTTTGTAAATTTTCCGATTCCTCATAGATTTGGAGATATAAGCTTCCAAAATAGCCTCCTCAATTGCACCATTGCTGTCCAAAACAGCAGTTGCAGCAAATTTTCAGCAGCTTTAAAGTTCCGAAATCGATCCGTTAGCCTTCCGAAATCCACCCGAGACCCTCGAGACTTCAACCAATTATACCAACATGTCCCAAAATACAATACAAACTTAGACGAGGCCTTAAATTACATCAAACAACGTCAAAATCATGAATCGTACTTCAATCCAAACTGTATGAACTTTGAAATTTCAAACATCTACATTCGATGCAGAAATCCGTCAAAATACGTTCGATTGACCTCAAATTTAGCACACAAGTCATATTCGACATTACGGACCTGCTCCAACTTTCGGAATTAGAATCCGACCCCGATATCATAAAGTCAAACTCTCGGTCAAATTTCTCAAAAACGTTCAAATTTCTATCTTTAGCCAAATGACTTCAAAATGACCTACGGACCTCCGAATTCACTTCCGATCGCGCTCCCAACTCCAGAATCACCATACGGAGCTACTCCCGAACTCGGAATCCCAAACGAACATTGATAACCCTGAAATGTACTTCAACCCAAACATATGAAATTCCTCCAAAATGCTAACTTCCACAATAGGGGCGAAAATGTTCCCGGGTCTTCCAAAACCCGATCCGAACATACGCCAAAGTCTAAAATCATCATACGAACATGCTGGAACCTTCGAATTCCAATTCCGAAGTCGTTTACTCAAAAATCCAATCTTAGTTAATTCTTTCAACTTAAAGCTTTCGAAATAAGAATTCTCTTTCCAAATCGACTTTAAACTTCCCGAAATTCAATTCCGACCACGGGTACAAGTCATAACACCTGAAATGAAGCTGCTCATGGCCTCAGACTATTGAACGACGTGCTAGAACTCAAAAAGATCGGTCGGGTCGTTACAGAATATGATTTTCAGAGTGACACCGCCGGCCATGACGGGTAGTGTGATCTTGCCGGATGTCCGCTCAACTGCTTTGTTAAAACTCGTTAGCGTGATGCAGCACAACACTATCTTATCCTCGAGTTTCATTTGTGCAAGTACTCGAGGATGAATAATGCACGCGCCACTTCCATCATCTACCATAATGCGCCTCAAATCGGTATCTAAAATTCGTAAAGTGATAACGAGGGCATCACAGTGAGGGAAAACCAAACTGTCGGTATCTGAACTGTCGAAGATGATACTTTCTTCAAGTTCATCATACTGTATCTTACAATTATACCCATGATAGAATTTCAAAAAAAAAAACTGGGAGATGATTTGGAGAATGAGTTAGTTAGTGATAAGGGCAAAACAAAAAAAATTCCCCTTCTTATTTGCTAAAATGGACAATTAAAATGAAATATATTTTTAGTATAATGGACAAGTAAAAATAAAGGGAGGTAGAACTTATTATGGACGATTGCGTTTAATTATTTTTTAGATGACCTAGTGAAAAAGTTAGAAGTATATAGAAGCTAAACTGATCATGAATTACAACAGATCTGGAGAAACAATTTAATTCTCAATCTCACATCAAGTCGAGCAACAACTACTAATTAGACTATGTGTTCAAGTTTAATGAGCAAATATTTGAATATAAATCAAGAGCAGTTTGATTATATGAAACACTTTTTTTGTTTATCCAAAAAAGAATGAAATATTTAGTATGTATTCCATGTAAACTTTGTGTTTTACCCTTAATAGAATAATTTTATGGGGGGGG
>MU669194.1:64361-75055 GCA_026770625.1 Nicotiana glauca
AATTCAGTGTGTTAGGACGGAGGGAATATATTTAGACAAGAGAGTTGTTCTCCTTTAAAGATGAAAGTGCCAAAGCACGCAGACCATTAGCAAAATGTCATGGTTGGTACTTTATACTAGACAAAAGATTTCGAATGGTATCTTGTGACGACCCAAAGGGTCATCACCTGTTTTAATTGAATTCTGTATCTCCGAGGCCTTGAAAACCTTATTTAGAGTCGTCTCGATTTGCGTGCGCTATCCGGACACGTAGCTAGAAAACTTAAATGCTAAATTTTGATGTTAAAATGAATAAATTTGACTTTGGTCAATATTTTGGATAAACGGACCCGGACCCATAATTTGACGATCCCGAAGGGTCTGTAGAAAAATAAGGGACTCGGGTGTATGCCCGGAATCGAATTCCGAGGTCTCGAGCCCGAGAAATAAATTTTTGAGAGAAATTATTTTTCTGATATTGTTAAGGAAAATTGAAACAATATTTGATTAGAACATATTGGTATCGGGCCCATATTTTGTTTCCAGCGCCCGGCAGGACTCACACTTGGAGAACTTGGCATATAACTGACTATTCCTCAGAGTCTGAAGAACCACTCTAAGGTGTTGCTCGTGCTCCTCCTGGCTGCGGGAGTATAACAATATATCATCAATGAAAACTATAACGAATGAGTCCAAATAAGGTCTGAACACTCGGTTCACCAAGTCCATGAAAGTTGCTGGGGCATTTGTCAACCCGAATGACATAACCAAGAACTCATAATGCCTACCGAGTGCGGAAGGCTGTCTTAGGACATCAGATGCCCTAATCCTCAACTGATGGTAGCCAGATCGCAAGTCAACCTTGGAAAATACCCTGGCACCCTGAAGCTGGTCGAACAAATCATTAATCCTCGGCAGTGGATACTTATTCTTGATCGTTACCTTATTCAATTGCTGGTAATCAATACATATTCTCATTGATCCATCCTTCTTCTTGAAAAATAACACCGGCGCACCCCAAGGTGAGACACTAGGTCTAATGAAACCCTTCTCAAGCAAATCCTGTAATTGTTCCTTTAGCTTCTTCAACTCCGGCGGGGCCATACGATATGGAAGGATAGAAATGGGCTGAGTGCCTAAAACCAGATCAATGCAGAAATCAATATCCCTGTGGGGTGGCATACCCGGCAGGTCTGAAGGAAAAGCTTCATGGACCTCACAAACAACGGGCATAGAATCAATAGAAGGAACCTCGGGACTGGAATCCCGAATATAGGCTAAATAGGCCAAACACCCCTTCTCGACCATACGTCGAGCCTTCACATACGATATAAAACTGCGGGTAGAATGGCCAGGAGTCCCTCTCCACTCTAAATGATGCATACCCGGTAAAGTTAAGGTCACCGTCTTGGCATGACAGTCCAAGATAGCGTGATAGGGTGATAACCAGTCCATCCCCAATATAATATCAAATTCAACCATATCTAGAAGCAACAAATCTACACGAGTCTCCAGACCCCCAATCACCACAACACTAGAATGATGGACTCGATCGACCATGACAGAATCACCCACCGGCATAGACACATAAACAAGAATACCTAATGTATCACTAGGCATGACCAAATATGTTGCGAAATAGGATGACATATATGAATACGTAGACCCCAGATCAAACAACTCTGAAGCATCTCTATCACAAACTAGAACCATACTTGTAATAACTGCATCTGAAGCCTCTGCCTTGGGCTTGGCCTGAAGAGCATAACATCGGGGTTGGGCCCCACCACTCTGATCTACCTCTTTGGGACGGCCTGCTGTTGGCTGGCCTCTACCTCTAGCGGTCTGAGCTCCACCTCTAGCACCTCTACCCCCACCTCTAGCAGGCTGGGCGGGCTGTGGAACACCTGGTGCCTGAACCATGGCACGAGAACTCTGATGCTAAGAGCCACTTGGCATGCGAGGGCAATTCCTAGCAATGTGCCTCGTGTCACCACAAGTAAAACAAGCCTTCGGCTGCTGGGGCTGATGACCCTGGAAACTCTGAAGCGGTGGTGCACTAATAGGTGCTGGTGGTGCACTGAAGGACTGTTGATCGAAATACTGCGTCTGAGGACCACGGCTACCAGAAGCACCGTGAGAAACCTGAAGAGCCGATTGAAAAGGCCTAGGAGGATGACCCCTATCATACAAATCTCTGCCTCCAGACGAGGCACCACTGAACCTGCCTAACTGATGGAGTCTTTTGTGTGCCCTATGACCACCCCCCTATGACAATACCATCTCAATCCTCCGGGCCACATTGGTCGCCTCCTAAAAGGATATCTAAATCCCTAGCCTCTCTAGCCATATGGAGACGAATAGGCTGAATGAGTCCATCAATAAACCGTCTCACTCTCTCCCTGTCAGTGAGGATTATAACAAGACCATGGTAAGCCAAATCAATAAACCTGGTCTCGTACTAGGTGACTGTCATGGATCCCTGATGGAGACGCTCGAACTGCCTCCGATAGGCCTCTCGTTGTGTAATAGGGAGAAACTTCTCCAGAAATAGATGCGTGAACTGCTTCCAAGTCAAGGTTGGTAACCCTACTGGCCTAGCTAGGCAATAATCCCTCCACCAAGTCTTGGTGGATCTAGACAAGCAAAATGTAGCAAAATCAACCCCATTTGTCTTAACAATACCCATGTTCCGAAGAACCTCGTGGAAGCTGTCCAAATAATCCTAGGGATCCTCGGTAGATGTACCGCTGAAGGTAGTAGTGAGGAGCTTGGTGAACCTGTCCAATCTCCATGAAGTATCGACAGACATAGTGCTCCATCACCAGCTTGGGCTACCACACCCGGCTGAGCTGCTCCAACTGGCTGAATTGCTGGAGTCTAAATCAGGGGAGCTACCTGCTCCGGAGTACGAGTAGCAGGAGTCTATTCCCTCCTCCAGCCTAAGAGACGGTTGGTAATACTGGAAGCAAACCTGCTCGGGTAACGCTCTCCATGAGACCCACTAATCGGACCAAAGCATCCTGAAGAACTGGGGTAGCAATAAACCCCTCTGGGAATTGAGCTGGGCCCACCGAAACTGTTGGGGCTGGGGCCGGAACCTCCTCGCTAAAGTCAACCTGAGGCTTCGCTACTGGTGCTGCTGCTCGAGGCTGAGCTCTGCCCCTGCCTTGGACTCTAGCATGGCCTCAACCTCGCCCTCTGCCCCTCGTGGGAGCTACCTGGGGCTCAGACTATTGATCGGTAGATGAGGAAGCGTGTGTTCTCGCCATCTGCGAAAGAACATAGTAGAATTTCAATTAGCACTTAGAAACCAAACCGCACGACAAAAAAGAACAAATGTGAAACTTTTCCTAACTCTGTTGCCTCTGGGGGATAAATACAGTCGTCTCCGTACCGATCCCTCAGACTCTACTAAGTTTGTCCGTGAGTTGTGAGACCTATGTAACCTAGAGCTCTGATACCAACTTGTCACGACCCGGATTTCCCACCCTCGGGGGTCGTGATGGCGCCTCCTCGAAAAAGCTAGGCAAGCCACAATACATAACTCCAAACTCTTTTATTTTAAATTTCTTTTACCAATCATAACAACAAGCGTTAGATATTTGAATAACAGCAGAAATATGAAACTAAAGCGGAAGACTTAAATTAAATAAACTAAAAAATAATGTTAAAATCATCATATGCCTCTACCCAAGAACTGGAGTCACAACATCCACGGACTACTAGGAGTACTAAATACAATCGTTCGAAAGAAACGAACATTGTTTGTCTCGAAACATGAGATAATAGACCGGAATACAAGATAAAAGAGACACCGGGCCTACGGATGCCTGCAAGGCTAACTTGGTGTCTCGATGGACGGAAGACTAGCTCCAGAACTACCGCTCCTATCTGGTACCTAGATCTGTGCAAAAGAGCATAGAGTATAGTATCAGCACAACCGACCCCATGTGCTGGTAAGTGCCTAGCCTAACCCCGGCGAACTAGTGGCGATGCTAGAGAGGACTACCACATAAACCTCTGCAGTTGTATATATATTTCTACAGCGGAAAAATAACAAGAATAACCATTTTAAATGAGAGGGGAACATGCTACATGGATAACAGATAATACAGCAATTCAAGAGAATAATAAGGAATATCAATAAATTAACTCTAACACGGATAAGGGAAATAAAAGCAGATTTCACTGTCAGTACACATCTAGTTGAAGGCGTGCAACCAGATCCCATATCTCAATGTTTCCGTGGTAGGCGTACCACCCACTCCCATTTTATCAAATCTCGTGGTAGGCGTACCACCCGCTCCCATTTCATCAATATCTTGTGGTAGGCGTACCACCTGCTCCCATTTCAATAAATATATTGTGGTAGGCATACCACCCACTCCCATTTCATCAATATCTTGTGGTAGGCGTACCACCCGCTACCATTCAATCAATATCTTGTGGTAGGCGTACTATCCACTCCCATTTCATCAATATCTTGTGGTAGGCGTACCACCCGCTCCCATTTCAATCAATATCTTGTGGTAGGCGTACCACCCGCTCCCATTTTAATCAATATCTTGTGGTAGGCATATCACCCGCTCCCATTTCAATTCAACACAAAGTCACAATAAAATTCCGGCAAGGAATATAAAGCAATATAATAATAATTTCCCAGCAAGGGAACAACAATATCAAAATAACCATCCCGGCAAGGGAAAATCAGCTATAACCAAATCCTAGCTCAACTCTTACTCAACTCGATTAATACCAGTACTCAAGCATAAATAAAGTCCACGGGAATAGACTAAATCTCTACTCAATATCAAGGATCATCAATTTAAAGCATCCGAATTATCATCTAAGAACACAAAAACTATCAATTTAAGACTCACGGTCATGCTCGACACCAACGTATAGATAATCGTCACCATCCCTATACGTCGTACTCAACAACAGGCAATTAGCAAATAAGGCTCAACTCCTAGTCCCTCAAGTTAAGGTTAGACCAAACACTTACTTCAATGCCTTGAATACAACTCAAGCCTCAATTACAGCTCTACCCCATGATTTCGCCTCCAATTCGCTCGTATCTAATCACAAATTACTTAATTACATTAATAAACATTAAATGAATCAACCCCAATGCATGATAATGAGTTTTCCAAAGTTTTATCTAAAAAGTCAAAAATCGCCCCCGGGCCCACGTGGCCAAAACTCGAGGTTCAAAAAAAACCCGATTACCCATTTTCCCACGAACTCAAATATATAATTTATTTTGAAATCGGACCTCAAATAGATGTCCAAATCCCTAATTTTTGAAAAACCTAGGTTCTACCCAAAACACCCAATTTTCCCCATGAAAAGCTTTGATTTTAGGTTGAAATCAGGTTAAAAGATGTTAATGATTGAAAGAAGTGAGTAAAAACTATCTTACAATTGATTTGGAAGAATACTTGTTCTTGAAAAATCGCCTAAGTGTGTTTGGGTTTGAGAAAATATGAAAAATGAGGTTCAAAATTGTTTAAGTGTAAAATTGCAGGTCTCAGATATGAGAATTGCAAACAGGGGTTCGCAATTGCAAACACTAAACAAAAATGAGGGCTTCACATTTGTGACAAAAGATGTCGCATTTGCAAAAGACCTAGTTCTGCATTTGCGAACCATTTGGTCGCATTTGCGAACACTGCACAAATTCCCCTTCATCGCATTTGCGAGACCTGCTTCGCAAATGCGAAACTGCAGAGCAGGCATATCAAAAAAAATTCAAAGTTCAAAAATGCACCCATGGTCTATCCAAAACTCACCCAAGCCCTCGGGGCTCCAAACCAAATATGCACACCCAAAAGCATCCTACAGACTTATTCGCGCAATCAAATCGCCAAAATAACATCATATACATCGAATTAAACCTCAAAATCCAAGAATTCTTTCAAACTTCATAAAATATCAAATTTTCCAATTTAGGTCCGAATCACGTCAAACGACATCCGTTTTCAACCAAATTTCACAAGAATGACTTAAAACATATATAAGACCGAGTTCAGTTGCATTTCTGGGTCATGTGGTATCAACAGAGGGTATTCAGGTGGACCCAAAGAAGATTGAGGTAGTCAAGAACTGGCCTAGACCAGCATCAGCTACAGAGATTCGGAGTTTCTTTGGGTTGGCATGCTACTATCAACGGTTCGTGGAGGGATTTTCATCTATTGCAGCCCCGATGACCAGATTGACCCAGAAGGGTGCCCAGTTCAGATGGTTAGATGAGTGTGAGGCGAGCTTTCAGAAGCTCAAGACAACTCTGACTACGACAACGGTGTTGGTTTTGCCCACAGGTTCAGGGCCTTATACAGTCTATTGTGATGCTTCCCGTATTGGGCATGGAGCAGTGTTGATGCAGGATGGCAAGGTCATTGCCTATGCTTCGAGGCATTTGAAGATTCATGAGAAGAGCTATCCGGTTCATGATTTGGAGTTGGCAGCCATAGTTCACACATTGAAGATTTGGAGGCATTATCTGTATGGCATGGCATGTGAGGTGTCCACGGATCACAAGAGTCTTCAGTATTTATTCAAGCAAAAGGAGTTGAATCTGAGGCAGAGAAAGTGGTTGGAGTTGTTAAAAGATTATGATGTCACCATTTTATATCATCTGGGAAAGGCCAATGTGGTGGTCGATGCTTTGAGTAGGAAGTCAGCCAATATGGGCAGTCTTGCTTATATTCCGGTCGGTGAGAGGCCGCTTGCTTTGGATGTTCAGGCTTTAGCCAATCAGTTCATGAGGCTGGATGTTTCTGAGCCCAGTCGTGTGTTATCTTGCACGGTCGCTCGTTCTTCATTATTGGAGCGTATCCGTGATCGGCAGTATGATGATCCCTATTTGTGTGTCCTTAGAGACACAGTGCAGCGCGGAGGTGCCAGGCATGTTACCTTAGATGATGATGGAGTTTTGAGATTGCGGGGTCGAGTATGTGTTCCTAATGTAGATGGGCTCCGAGAGTTGATTTTGGAGGAGGCCCATAGCTCCGGGTACTCTATTCATCCGGGCGCCGCGAAGATGCATCAGGATTTGCGGCAGCATTATTGGTGGCGTAGAATGAAGAAGGATATCGTAGCATATGTGGCTCGTTGTTTGAATTGTCAACATGTTAAGTACGAGCATCAGAGACCTGGTGGTTTATTTTAGATGATTGAGCTTCCCGAGTGGAAGTGGGAGTGCATCACTATGGACTTTGTTACTGGACTTCCGCTGACTCGGAAGAAGTTCAATGCAATATGGGTCATTGTTGATAGGCTGACCAAGTCAGCGCATTTCATTCCTGTGGTAGTCTCCTATTCTTTTGAGAGGTTTGCTGAGATCTATATTCGGGAGATTGTTCGCCTTCATGGTGTGCCCGTGTCTATCATTTCGGACTGCGGTACGCAGTTTACCTCGTGCTTCTGGAGAGCAGTTCAGCGAGAGACGGGCACACGGGTAGAGTTGAGCACAGCATTCCATCCCCAAACAGACGGTCAGTCCGAGCGGACTATTCAGATTTTGGAGGATATGCTCCGAGCTTGTGTTATTGACTTTGGAGGTTCGTGGGATCGGTTTTTGCCTTTAGCGAAGTTTTCCTACAACAATAACTATCAGTCGAGCATCCAGATGGCTCCTTATGAGGCTTTATATGGTAGGCAGTGTCGGTCTCCGGTTAGATGGTTTGAGCCGGGAGAGGCTCGGTTGTTGCATACGGATCTAGTACAGGAGACCTTGGACAAGGTTAGGATCATTCAGGATAGGCTTTATTCGGCTCAGTCCAGGCAAAAGAGCTATGCAGACCGCAAGGTTCGAGATGTGGCTTTTATGGTTGGTGAGCGGGTATTGATCCGAGATTTGGGAAGAAGGGCGAGCTTATCCCTAGGTTTATTGGTCCGTTTGAGATTCCTGATCGAGTGGGAGAGGTGACTTATAGACTTGCTTTTCCGCCGAGCTTATCAGCCGTGCATCCAGTGTTTCATGTGTCCATGCTTCGGAGGTATCACGGCGATCCAGCCCACATGTTAGATTTTTGCACTATCCAGTTGGACAAAGACTTGTCTTATGAGGAGGAGCCGGTAGCTATTCTAGACCGGCAGGTTCGTCAGTTGAGATCCAAGAGTTTCCCTTCTATTCGTGTTCAGTAGAGAGGTCAACCTCCTGAGGCATCGACCTGGGAGTCCGAGTCCGATATGCAGAGCCGTTATCCTTATTTTTTCCCCGACTCAGGTACTTCTTTCTTCTGTCCATTCGAGGACGAATAGTTGTTTTAGAGGTCTCTCCGAGGCCTTGAAAACCTCATTTAGAGTCGCCTCGATTTGCATGCGCAGTCCTGGTATGTAACCGGAAAGCTTAAATGTGAAATTCTGTGAAAAATGCTAAATTTTGATGTTAAAATAAATAAATTTGACTATGGTCAATATTTTGGGTAAACGGACCCGGACCCGTGGACGGTTTCGGAAGGTCCGTAGAAAAACAAAGGGACTCGGGCGTATGTCCGGAATCGAATTCCGAGGTCTCGAGCCCGAGAAATGAATTTTTGAGAGAAATTATTTTTCTGAATTGTTAAGTAAAATTGAAACGATATTTGATTAGAACGTATTAGTATCGGGCCTGTATTTTGTGAGGGAATAGGTAATCGGGTTTTGTTTCGAACCTCGGGTTTTGACCACGTGGGCCGGGGGCGATTTTTGACTTTTTGGGTAACATTTTGGAAAACTCATTTTCATGCATTGGTATTGATTCATTTAGTGTTTATTAATATAATTAAGTAATTTGTGATTAGATACGAGCGAATTGGAGGTGAAATCACGGGGTAAAGCTGTAATTGAGGCTTGAGTTGCATTCAAGGCATTGAAGTAAGTGTTTGGTCTAACTCTAGCTTGAGGGACTATGAGTTGAGTCTTATTTGCTAATTGCTTCTTGTTGAGTACAACGCATAGGCATGGTGACGAGTATCTATACATAGGTTTCAAGCATGACTGTGAGTCTTAAATTGATAGTTGTTGTGTTCTTAAATGACACTTCGGATGCTTTAAATTGATGATCCTTGATATTGAGTAGAGATTTAGTCTATTCTCGTGGAGTTTATTTATGCTTGATACTGGTATTAATCGAGTTGAGTAAGAGTTGAGCTAGGATTTGGTTATAGCTGATTTTCCCTTGCCAGGATGGTTATTTTGATATTGTTGTTCCCTTGCCGAGAAATTATTATTATATTGCTTTGTTTTCCTTGCCAGAATTTTATTGTGACTTTGTATTGAATTGAAATGAGAGCGGGTGGTACGCCTACCACAAGATATTGATTTAAATGGGAGCGTGTGGTACTTCTACCACAAGATATTGATTGAAATGGGAGCGGGTGGTACGCCTACCACAAGATATTGATGAAATGGGAGCGGGTAGTATGCCTACCATAAGATATTGATTGAATGGGAACGGGTGGTACGCCTACCACAAGATATTGATGAAATGGGAGCGGGTGGTACGCCTACCACAATATATTGATTGAAATGGGAGCGGGTGGTACGCCTACCACAAGATATTGATGAAATGGGAGCGGGTGGTACGCCTACCACGAGATTTGATGAAATGGGAGCTGGTGGTACGCCTACCACGGAAACATTGAGATATGGGATCGGGTTGCACGCCTTCAACTAGATGTGTACTGACAGTGAAATCTGCTTTTATTTCCCTTATCCGTGTTAGAGTTAATTTATTGATGTTCCTTATTATTCTCTTGAATTTCTTTATTATCTGTTATCCCCGAAGCATGTTCTCCTCCCATTTGAAATGGTTATTCTTGTTATTTTTCCGCTGTAGAAATATATATATAACTGCACAGGTTTATGTGGTAGTCATGTCTAGCCTCGTCACTACTTCGTCGGAGTTAGGCTAGGCACTTACCAGCACATGGGGTCGGTTGTGCTGATACTACACTCTGTGCTCTTTTGCACAGATCTAGGTACCGGACAGGAGCAGTAGTTCGGGAGCTAGTCTTCAGTCCACCGAGACACCGGGGTAGTCTTGCATGCGTCCGCAGGCCCGACGTCTCCTTTATCTTATTTTTCAGTCTGTTATCCCATGTTTCGAGACAAACAATGTTATTTTCTTTCGAAAGATTGTATTTAGTACTCCTAGTAGTCCGTGGATGTTGTGACACCAGTTCTTGGGTAGAGGCATATGGTGATTTCCGCATTATTATTCAGTTTATTTAATTTAAGTCTTCTGCTTTAATTTCATATTTCCGCTGTTATTCAAATATCTAACGCTTGTTGTTATGATTGGTAAAAGGAATTTAAAATAAAAGAGTTAGGAGTTATGAATTGTGGCTTGTCTAGCTTCTACGAGTAGGCGTCATCATAACCCCCGAGGGTGGGAAATCCGGGTCGTGACATATCTCAAGTAAAACATATATTTAAGAACAAGGAAAGATCTTGAGGTAAAATCACCTAAATAATTAACATGGATATCCGATGATTGTATTTTGAATTAAGTACTTGAATTGATGTAACCTACACGAAGATCCCATTACTTTCCATGTCAACATTAGAGGAGAGGGAACTGTAATTATTCTTTTCCTTTGTTCTTTTCAATTGAGCTAGCTTAGTCATTCACCGGTAAAGGAAAAAAGAAAAATCTGGAACGTATGTATAGGTTTCCACCTTGGTATTTACCTTAAGAAATGTGATGATGAAGGTCCATAAGGTCC
>MU669194.1:83736-95108 GCA_026770625.1 Nicotiana glauca
TGGTAACCATTTTCCCCAACTTATGGCACGTCAAAGCTGGCGGCACTAATTCCCCAAACTGAACGTGGATGTCTTGCCATTCCCCAGCTTCTTCCTGTAGATTCTCATAATTGTCTAACTCCTCTCCCAAATTTTTCTCTTTTTGTTTTCTTATTTTTCTAATTTTCAAACTCGCTACCGCGTAAAAATTGTTTAAATTGTTGGTCCACTATTTTCTGTGTTTGTCCGCCAAAAAATTGCGATTCATTGTGGACTCTGGAAAACAAGGCACACATGCAAAAAGATAGGTTCTTTACCAAGATATTTCTGTTCTTTATTAAGTTTATAAAATAGGTTCTTCTCCAAGGTTTGCATGTTCTTTGTGTAGTTTAAAAAAGATGGCCATAAGGTGTTTGCTCATTTGCTTGAATGAGTTATTCCACTATGTGATTGTTCCTACACTACGATATTGAATCTATCTAACTGAAAGCTACTCATTCATAATATGGTGAAGTTTGAGTACAAATTAAGATCATTGGTTGTGAAAGGCATTAGCTTTAGACGAACTGGGCAGAATTATGCGATGACAAAACTGATTGTTGTCATCTTTCATGGAGTTAATGTTAAAAAAAAAGTTGGGGCAGATTGGTTGAGTTAAATTTTAATGGTGAATTTTCCATATTGTTGTTCTAAAAATGGAAGATTTGGTGCATATTCAAGTCACAACACAAGGAGGAGTCATAAGGTTAAAGTAATGATTCAAATCATCACCAGAGTATAGAATTAAAAATATGTAAATGTACTTTGTAAACTAACTTATTTCATATATCATATTTTCATTTTGGCAAACTTATACATTTTGGTTAGGATTAGTGTTGACACAGGTCATTATGTGAGTGAGCTTTTTGAATAAGATGTTTCACTATTATATATAGCAGCTTCTGTATGGAATTTTGCAGGGCATGTGAAGATGTAGGTTACAGAAACTGAATCCAGAAAAGTAAACCAGTAGTAAGTTCATCATTAAAATTTAACTCAACACCAATCTGCCCCAACTTTTATTTTTAACATCATCTAACTCCATGAAAGATGGCAGCAATCAATTTTGTCCTCGCATAATCCTGCCCAGTTTTGATTGTCCTTTGGGTGGAATACAACTTTACATTCTGCCCCAACAACTATAGTTGGAGTCTTTTGGACTTTACAGAATGCCGTATTTTTTAGTGGCCAACCACACATTATTCAGATTCATCTTCTTTTAGTATACGAATTAAATAGATGATGTAGAATCACCAAAATTTTGTGTGATTTCTACTCCAAATTCTAAAAGCAACTAAGTTTTCAAATAATAGGAAGAATAGAGCTTAATCATTATACAAGGCAAAATAAAAAATAGGAAGTCCAACATATCACACTGAGTTCCAAATAACAGATGAAAAGGAAGAAAATTTGAATATCTGCTTCAAGTAGCAGTTGTTTCTTTTCAATAAAACATATATGTACCTGTGAAGTTAACATTATTTAACACGTGTTATGGCAATTGTAGTAATAATGAGCTTGAACACCACCATTACTACTTTATACTTCATTTATTTAATTTCTCTTTGGCAGTTATGATATTGCAGTTATGGGATTGATAAATTTATAGTTAAACCTCTATGAGTAAAGACAACAAGGACTTACAAAAATAACCCTAAATATAATTTTTAATTGATTTCGCTGAAATTATAACTAACATATCAAATCAGAATAGAGAACGAGTCTATCCTTCCAACATACCAAATACAAGTTACCAAATTGCACCAATCTGTAAACTCAAATGCCAAAATGCTATTATATTTTTGCTCTTTCTTGCATCGGAAATTTAGGCAGAGCTTCTACATCCCCCTCCCCCCTTTCCCCCGAGATTGAAACTTTATAGAGTCCTATAAAAAGCAAAATCCATGAGAAAAGAACATCTCAAAACAATAGAAGCAACATTTTAGGTCTTTGAATCTTAAAGTTAGACAATGATAGCATTCCAATTGACAATTTTTGAACCGTATAAATTAACTCAATTTCAACTATAATGATCTAAAAAAATCTCACGAACCATTCAACTCAGTTCCAACAAAGAACTGAAACTTTCCTCTGTAAAGATTCAGATAGCAAAAGAAAAGACTTATAATAATTTAAACAATAAATTCAAGTTGGCATCTCAAGATTTAGCATAAAAAGGTATAGTACAAACTTTTCTACAAATCCCAAGCATATTGTATTTTAGTATTAGTTAGAAAGATATATAATTTTGGGCCTACCTTTTTCAAAAGCATGAAAAGGATGAAGCATATCTTTCTCCTTGTCATATGCATCTAATGAAGAAAAACTTCCCCGCACAGTAACTAAATGGTAAGAATTAATGGTCATGATACATAGGGATAGCACATGTATAATCATTATGTATGTATATACTAAAAAGGCAAGAAACAAAATAATAGATTTGATTTTTTAACCTGTTTCTGAAGTTGGAAAAGCTACTCCAATATTAACATCATGTTGTATGTGAGATATCGTTCCATCAAGATTCACATGATTTTCATTTGCGAGAAGCCGATTAGTTGTTGCTTGTCGACATTTGAGGCGGCATTGCAACAACTTTTCTTCTTTCTGAGTCATTGCTAAAGAGTTATCTATTTTACGATGTTTAGTATTTTTATCATGAGCTTCGTTTACTGAGTGAAAGTTCTTTTTTGATTGTCGATGATCCATTAATGTGCCTTTTCGTAGGCGTCGGTGCTCTAGGCATCCTGCACGTCAATGTGAGACCTTGTAAATATATTATTTTATCAAATAACAAGAGAAACTCATGAAGGAACAATTCAGAATATCTACACAATGAATATCTCTGGAGTAACTCATGCCGCACCAAAAATAGAATAAGATATCACAATACGAAGAAAGAGCGTAAACTGAGACACCAACAAATAAAAAGCCACCAAATTCAGAAAGATAGTCATCTAATCAGCTACTCTAATCAACAGAAAACAATATATAAAACTCAAATGAAGAAAGCACCACAAATCAAAATAGATTAGCTGTTTCTAGCTTTGCAAGAAAGTACTTATAGGAGACTGAGTAAAAATAAAAATTAATTACTACTTGTTCCTTTAATTTTTCACAACTAAATAAAAATTCAAGTGTTCAGCTTCATACACTCTTTTAAGAGTTCTATATGTCCTTTTAGTGTTGGACTCCTTCGAATTTTCTGTTCACCAAGGTCAATTCCATGCCGTACCCGAAAGGAAAAAATAGTAGACTAACTTCTTTACCTAGTTGAAACAATACTAATCCAGTAGAACTTGCCGCGGGAAAAGGAACTTTAAAATAGAAAAGCCAGGTATGTGCAAATAATAAATTCAATTTCGTTTTCACAACCACAGTAGGAAAAAGGAAAAGTTAAATCAATTCAGAAGTAAACCAGCCAAAAGTACGATGCAAACAACTTTGAAATACCAGGTAAAGTCATCTCAGAAAATTTAATTCTGGCGATTGTGAAGTATATACAAAAGAGAGAAACCATCGACCAACTGTTTTACCTCAATTATACAGTTTAATCGAATAGGACCTGTGATGAGATAATAATTTAAAAATAACAGAAGGTGAGAAAACCAACGAAGAGAGAAGAGCGCAGAAGTAAACTCACCGGATAGCTCCACAGACGATGCAATGAGATCTAACAGTGCCAGAGGAGAGGAACGGAGATGAACGAAAGCAGGAGGAATTTGGGGAATTTTCACACAGAGCCCAGAGGAACCGCCAGTGAGGATGAGAATTGCCTTAGCTAAAATGCGGTGTTGTAAGCACGCGTCAAAACCTGGAGCAGACGCGTACACGTACCCTGGTTACAAAAGCAAGAAAAGTGACTTTTGTGTAATGAACACAAAGTTGAATAATTTTTACGTACCAAAAAAAATTGACTTTTGGGTAACAAACACAAAAGTTCAATGACCATGGATCAAATTAACTTAAAGATTTTCAAATGATACTTATAGTTGAGAAAAATCTCCTACTTTCAACATGAAACGTATTTATAAGAAATCAATAGCAGCGAAATCCAAATTTTTCAGTGGCCAACGAAGCAAAAAGATCGCTACAGGAAACAAGTAAAAGCTCTAGGAAAGCTCTAGCCTTCAGCTTCCTATGGGGTGTCTTCCAATGGTTTTGATGATTGTGGATTTGCGTGTTTTCCAACTTTTAGTCTTAAACTATGAGAACAGGTAGATTCTAATTCCAAATTAGGATTCATTCTTTTTCTCTTTGCTCTTGGACTAGATAATACTAACGTGGTTATGTCACTTACTGGGTCAAGTTATAGATTTGCTAGATGCAAAAAAGTTGCAGCAAAGGTCAGACAATTTTGTGCTTCCAATGATCAAAGTTTTTGAATATTGTTGCAACTAAGTCATTTACTCAATATTCTATTGATGACTTATGCATCACTTGAAATATAAAATATACATTACTATAGCTAAATTCCAAAACAATGTTCTTCTTGTTCAAAAAATTCTGTAAAAATTATTGATTCTTTAGTTCCCCGTACTTAAAAGAATGACCCATGAGGTTGGGAGCTCCACATGTTATTTAGTAGACCAAAAGTCTCTATTCTTCTCTTACCGTCAATCAGTTTCTAAAGTTCAGACATGGAAGATTGTAAAGGGAATCTGATTGCCTTGTGGACTCCATCTCCATTAAAGTATTAGTCAACGCTTAATTCCGCCGATTAGATATGTAAAATACAACATTTAAGGTAAACTTCACTCTATGAATCTATAAGAAGAAAGGTTGCCCGGGTTAGAGACAACATTTCCAACAATACAGATTTCATATCCAAAATGCTTGGGAGGAACCTTCAATATCTAATCCCACGCCATCCTAAGAATCCATATAGTTAAAATAAGACCTTTATATTTATTAAACACCGACTGCATAGATTATATAAAACTGTTTCTATCTCCAAAGCAAATTGAATATCTGACCGACAGGTCTATCCAAAGCAATGTTTCTAAGTTGAAGAAATTAAAGAATGGGGTGAGAAATATATAGATAGAGATAGGGCAAGGACATGACTGTTGAAGATAAATTAATAAATAAGTTGTGTGTCAAATTCCCCACAGATGCTAAATTCGATTTACCGCACTTATTGTGGCTCATTTATACATGGTTTAGCCATGACCATATTAAAAATACCGACCACACATAGTAGCTAATTGAATCCACATTGCCGGTTCAGTATTCCTTGTTGCTATTGCATATTTAATCTACACAAAAGTAGCATTGCAAAAAAAATATTGTGAGACTGACTGCACTGCAATTAAAAAGCTGACACATCATTTGTTGGGGCATGCGCGTGTGTAACTATATGGTTTTACCGAACTGGCTCGGTTAATTGTATATTTACATCCTTTCTTTGTTCTTATTGGTGACATTACTAAAATTATATCGGCGTTTCTGCACAGTGCCACTTATCTTTATTCCTTTTCCTGTAGTAAGCAGCCTACAATCTTGACGTAATGGGAGGACTTCACTCAGATTATCCGAAGCACCCTAGCTGCACAGCATAATTATTGCTAACGATTTGCACGAACAAACTATGCTGGTATGCAAAGGATACAACTTCATTTCTATCCGTAGAGAACTGCTATGAATTCTTTACTAACAAAATTCAAACAATATACGATTATATTATCGACAAGGTACAACCTGGTCATACTGATAAATCCACCATATTCCTAAGTTGGAGAAATTATAAACTGGTATGAAATAAATATTAATATAATCAAGTTTTATATTTTATTATTTAGTTCAGGTGAATGAAACATATGCAGAAAGACATACATTAGCAAGCTATAAGTTAAAACTCGCATTTTCAGTTAAATAACAATTTGACCGTATGTATCCATAACTTCATACAACAATTTTAACTCATTCTAAATATACACGGTGTTTTATTGGTTTCTAAAAGCCCTGTACATATACAGTGTTGGAGACAAGGAAGATATAATGGCAAGGTACAGATGGGCAAGTTCTCCGCAAATAGCTTCATCACATGTACTTATACCAGTACATGATAACATAGTACCAATTGCAGAGGTTCAGCCGCAGTCTCCTGTATGTATTACATACATGCAAATATATGTGAGGTATTTTAGGGTTACAGTTACAACTCAACAAATCTACTTCTATTCCCCTTCACAGATACATCTCTTTCGCATCGTAGGTAAAATGTTGCTACCGACTACTGACAAAGAGCTCTATAGAGCTCTATGAACTATTATGTTCCCACTGCGGGCAATAATACAGAACCGCTGTAAGGAGAATTGTTCATTGTGCAAGGTGCAACAGACGTGCGATGTTAATACCCAGGTATCACAATTTGAATTCCAAACTCGCTAATATCTGTTAATGTAACATCTTCAAATCCAAAACGTTTTGTTCTTTCATTCACTTTATGCAAATCAAATAACACACAATAACTTGCATATCATGGCCTGCTTTGATGTATAATTGCAGATTGCATTGGAACAATTATTGCAACCTTATCAAGTCAATTAAGAGAGAAATTTCTTGAAATTACCACTGCAAAAATGTATGAAATAATCTGTGTAAAGGTATGTTAGTGAGAATAAGAGATTTTATTATTCATTTTGAGAATTCATTGCACTTTAAAAAAAAATATTCTACCCTTATTGAGATGCCATTAAGATGAAAAGCATGACATAATACAGTCTCGGCTAAAGAGCCTTCACAACCCATTAGGGGTGGGCATTGGTCGGTTTGGTTCGGTTTTGAACATTATCGGTTTTGCCTATGGGTTATCGGTTTACAAATAGCATAACCCGATAACCAAACCGATAAGATATTGGTTATCGGTTATCGGTTAATCGGTTATATATCATTATCGGTTCGGTTATCGATTTACCCGATAAGATAAAACAACTAAAAAAAATTGCAATATATAAAACAAAGAAATTAAACTACCAGAACGTGTAAACTGTAAACTGCCAACTTTTGTTGTTTCTTGGCAAAAACACACTCCCACTTAACGTGTAAAGCAACCAGAATCAAAATTCTGTAAAGCAACAACAAATTTCAGCTAACCAGAAGTCTAAGAAGACACCACACCACTCCGAAAAATCACAGTAAGAATATCGCAGATTCACAGTTTCATAACTTTCCCGAACAAATCCAATCAAACAATAAATCTGATATACCAAACACTACAAGACATCGTAGGCTCACATATATAATTGATAGTCTGATATATATTACTGTGTAATGTGAAGGTTAGAAAAAATCAAAACAATTAACAAGAAGCAAACAGAAAAATCTTGAGCCAAAACTTACACGATGCGATTGGCGAGTGAGGGAGTGAGTCGTCGTGACTAGCGGAGAACTGGTGAGTGGTGAGGCACTGGCGTCTGGTGGAGAACTGGTAGTAGACTGGTAGTCTTGTCTCTTGTCCTTGGGGGATGTGGGGAAACAAGACTGGTAGTCTTGAGAGTTGAGAGAGAGACGATTGAAGAGATTCTTGGCCTTGGGGGATGCGGCGGAAACAAGACTGGTAGTCTTGAGACTTAGAGAGAGAGACGACTGAAGACTGGACACTGAAGAGGGATTTAGGAAAATAAAACCCTAGTATATAATTAAGGGTAAATTAATAAATTACTTCATTCTTATTGGGTTATTGATTTTTACCCAATAACAAAAATGCAAACCGAGCCCGAACCGATAACCCAATAATTTTTTTTTTAATCCGCTACCGAACCGTTAACCCAATAACCAATACCGATAACCCAATAAGGAATTAACGGTTCGGATTATCGGTTTTACCCGATATATCTCCACCCCTCCAACCCATGGTGTCATTGTTTAGGTTTCCTTGGTTTACTGCCAAATGCAAACCTGATTTTGACCAGAGGTGTACCTTTAAGTTATAACTCAGTAAACATACAAAAGAGCTATTGTACTCGTGTAAAGTCAATGTCTACTGAAACTGACAATAAATAGAAAAATCCAACATATAAATTCACAATCAACATGTGCACATACAAAAGAGAAAAAGAAAGGACTTAATAGCATGAGACGATGATAATTGTCACATAATTCAGTTGACTAAATTCTTTTTCTAAAGTAGCCAATATTTTTGAGGTGAGAAATCAAATAATTCAAGTCAAGAAAATGCTACTGTTGATAAGATATTTGAAACATGAAATCTTAAAATTTTCAAGCTTGGTTTTGCTTTGTATGTTCGTTTTGTATATTTAGATGTGCAAATGAAATAGAGTAATGCTATATATTGTTTTTCAATAGAGTAATGAATGCTATATATACATACTTTTTCAAACTAATTCAATCTCTTAAAAAGCTTGGAAATAATATTCTGGAAAAACAAACGTAAATGCCGCAGACGATATTGCTACCCAAATGGGCAAGTTTAATAAGACACTATTGTTACATCACATATCAAACTTCAGTATAAGAAAGCGTACATTTAAGCTTCTAACAAGATCTCTCCAATGAGCCAATCCTAACGATACCTCAAATAACAAATCAACAACAACAACTACCCAGTCCAACTTTTCACAGGGACAAAGTGGACATTTTCCCTTTAATATTTTGCTCAATCAGAGGGCTGCAGTTCTTCTCTTTTCTTTAATAGACATGTTTTGGTGATTTAACCTTAAGGGGGCAGTATATTACTTATTTATTCCCTCCCGTTTATAATAAGTAGTAACTTTTTTACCTTTCGCATACCGCTTAATTAATAAAATACTAACTCCTAGAAAATAAATAAATATTTTGACTAAATTACTTTTAATTAAAATTTGATATTGTTAACTTGATACATTGGGATAGGTAAATAGGGGAAAATTTATAAAATTAAAGTTAATTCATTCTTGATTATGTAAAAATGATAATTATTTTAAATCAAAATAAAAAAGCTGTTGCTATAATTTTACTCATAGTGTTGAGTAAAATTATATTAACAAATGCAATGGCTGGTCGGAGGTAGCAAGTATTTCGTAAAATTAATCGAGGTGCATGTAAGTCGATCGGAACACAATTAATATTTATAAAAATAAGTGCAACTGCTCCTTAATTTTTCTGTCGTGACTAAGACGGCGGATTCAGTGTATACAGTGGCTGGAGATAACTCATTAGCTTTTCCTTGACTTATATACAAATATAGGACAAAATTTTAAAAAGTATATATCGGAGATAGCAAAATCAACCCATTTTTTGTAATCCGTCAAGTTCGCCCAAATTTAAACAAGTTGGGTGATGATTCGTTTATTTGCTTGACTTCATGGGTTGAACCCGAAATAATCCATCAATTTATTGGGTCAGAACGAGTATAAATAGTGTAACATGTAGTTCAAATGCTAGAATGGGAATTATATAAATTTGGAAGAACTTAAAATCGAAAAAAAACTTTCACATATTTTGCAGGTAAAGTTATCTCAGAAACTGTGATCCGAAAAGGAACTTAAAAATTACTACATCCAGATATATGGGTAAGGAGAGAAAACGGAAGGAAAAAAGGCAGCGGAAAACAAAACTCACCTGATAGCTTCACAGAGAATGCAGTAAACCTAATAGTGCCAGAGGAGAAGAGCAGAGAAGATGAACCAATGCGAAGAGGTGAGAAAGATGCGAAATTTTTGCAGAGAAAAAGCATAGAGGAGAAAATTGTTTCAACGCAGAGAATAGCTTGGTAACCACGTGTCAAACCTAACAATAAGGGAGAATCACGTGTTAAAATTCCTAACTCTGTTATGCAAACAAGCAGCTAACCAGAAGCTCCTCACATGCCGAACACCACTCATGTGCCGCGCGTACACTTGCCTCGCCGATATACATGCCAACTATAGAGAATCCCGACTCGATATTTGAGGCCAGTAGCAGCAGCAAGCTATCCTGACTTCTTTTGTAAAGTATAACTGGATATAGTTTGTAATTAGTAGATACTTAAACTATAGAGATTCTACGCTAAAAGACTCTATATTTTACTACGCTAAAAAACTTTATATTTTACTATGCTAAAAGGCTCTATATTTTACTACGCTATAAGGCTCTATATTTTACTATTCTTTAAGCAAATAAACAATTTAAACTAAATAAAACAACATGCATATTTTAATAACATAACATTCACGAAATTACATACTCCCTTCGTTTCAATTTATGTGAACCCATTTGACTGAGCACGGAGTTTAAGAAAAGAAAGAAAATTTTTAAACTTGTGGTGTAAAATGAAGCACATATATTTTGTGTGGCTATAAATCATTGCATAAAGGTAAATTGATTCCAAATAGGGAAAGAGGTCATTCTTTTTGGCACAGACTAAAAAGGAAATAAGTTCACATAAATTGAAACGGAGGGAGTATAAAACAGTAAAGGAAATTTATGAATATTTTTTTGAATAAGAAAAATTATTTCTCAACTTTTAACTATTTTTTTAAACACGAATAATTTAATTCGGATAAAAAGAACATACAAATTTAATCGCAAACAAAACACAAAACAACGTGGAAACACATTCAAGACAACAAATATGCATTGTTATACGAGTTTCGACATAAACTATACCTCGATTTACATTTTTAGAAAAGTTGAAAATCTGAAATTTTGAACCCGAAACGAGGAACCACAATAATCTATAATTTTTACTTTTTGTGTGAAGGGTGGGTCCAATCGAATTTTTTTTAAAAAAAATAGTGAACGCTGCTATATTTTAATGGAGTATTAAGGTGGTATTATATAGTAATACCGCATAATATTATTTCCAGGCGAAGAAGGTTGTGCAAGCACAAAATCTCTAATTATGATAAATGTAACAAATTTTATCCTAAAATGTATTGGAAAAGCATATTCGAAGTTGTTACAACACCGCATTTTAGCACTCTCATTCATTTTGCTGAAGTGTTAGTCTTCATTACAACGACTTCTCAAAAAATTTGATATTGTTTTCTATCCATTAGAATTTTCAATCAATGATTAATTCAGTTTTTGCTTAGGAAGATAACTCATTTTACTCCCAAAAAGAAGCTGAAATGAATGTGTCAAAATAGTGATGTAATACAATGTAAGACGGGCCCCAGTTAGACAAAAGAGCCTTAAAACAGAGTTGGACATGTGACACTAAGGCTGTATTTTTTGCGGTCCCGGACCTAAATGGGCCAAACGGGTCGGGCCTGACGGTCCCGGGCTCGGGCGGTCCCGGGCTTCGTGGGCCTGCTGGGTGGAACCGGCCCGTGACGGGCCTAAGCCCAGATGGTCCTGGGCTAAACGGGCCGGTCTCGTGGGCTTAGCGGGCCTAACGGGCTTTTTTATGTCCGAGGTTTTTTTTTTGT
>MU669194.1:95442-158340 GCA_026770625.1 Nicotiana glauca
GGGCTCGGGCGGTCCCGGGCTTCGTGGGCCTGCTGGGTGGAACCGGCCCGTGACGGGCCTAAGCCCAGATGGTCCTGGGCTAAACGGGCCTAAGCCCAGATGGTCCTTGGCTCACCTGTTCACAAATTGCTCACACGTGCTCATGGTACATGCAACCAAGTGTGACTGTTTTGTCCAGAAAAAGAAATGTACACCTTTAAGGCTATCAAATACAAAATTATTTCAAGGAGATAATTCATGAATTACCGAAGACCGTTGGATTTGTTATTTAGTGTAAATAATAATAAAAGAGGTGTGAATGAAAAATAGTGGAAAAAGAAATAGAGGAATGACCCGCGACCCTGTCCGGTCTAACCCGTTTTTCTTTTCTGAATTAATTTAAATTCGTTTTAAATTTCCCGCAAAAATTTCCAACAGCCATGATTGTTCTGAAAGATTGCAAACCTCTTCAAAGGGTCACACCTGTTCTAACAACCATGACTGTTTTGAAAGGTTGAAAACCTCTTCAGAGGGTCACAACTATTCCAACAGCCATGCCTGTTCTGAAAGGTTGCAAACTTCTTTAGAGGGTCACACATGTTCCAACAGTCATGACTACTCTGAAAGGTTGCAAACCTCTTCAGAAACATCACCAAGTTGGCTATAAATAGACCTTCAAATCCCAGAATATTTACTTACGAAATTTTCTGAATCTTCTTCTTCTTCTGCACAAAATATTCCAGTGTGTTTTACGACCATCGAGTGGTTCGCCGATCACCAGAGTTTTAGGTACCGATACACTGGTGAGTTAAATCGTTCTATCCTGGGAGGATATATTCCAAAACCTCGGGTACTTGAGGGGAATAATTTCCTTAAGGACACACTGTGTTCAGTGGGCTCGATTTGTTCCTATAACGTTTTTCCAGAATTTATTTTGAAGAAGTTTACTATTTTCGCAATTTAATTTTTACTAACTTTCTGTTTCTATTTTTAGAAAGATTATTATTTAATTTACAGCAATACAGATTTTATAACAATCTTAAGGAAATTATTATTCTCCGTGTTAGTCTGAACATTTGTTTGCTGGAGACTCAATGAGAAAGGGATCACGTATTGTTTGTATGATGGCAGAGTTATGTTCAAATGTAGTGAAATAGTCCAATTAACGTGGACAAATTCACATGGAAAGAAAATGTAGACAGATGACTATCTTTTTCACCTAAGAAGCCATTTGATTCCAATAACAAATTCATGGCTTCATTGTTGAAGAACAAGTGGACTCTAGTATGCTGATAAATTGGCAATGCCATCATCATTGGTACGTGGTCAAGGCATCGAAAGGAAAAGAAACAGAGTATCTTTGTAAAAGGGGTGCAGAATAAAAGGAATGTGTCTCCTCGAAAATTTAGCAGGTTTTTGGGAGAAGCGACTAACCATAACATCCACGCAACAAATTAAAAATAAATAAATTGGGGCATGCACTGGTTGATGACAAGTGCTAATGGCCAGAAAAATCATAATTTAATCACCGTAAAATCATTGAAGGCGAAAGTGACAATATACCGGGTTCTACTTTCTTTTCTACCCTTTGTGATAACTTACTTTTAGACCCAGCAATTACAGAAGCCGCAAGAGGCATTTGACGATGAAGAATCTGTCTTGCATCGTATCTTTGCTGGAAAATTGAAACGGCTTGATGGCAATAAAAATTGGGTTATGATTTCTTTACTTGACTAATTTTTAATTAACTTTCTACTCTTTGTGATTTATGAAATTCAGTTTCTATAAATGTTAGAGTAGATGTTCATTATGTGGTGATCTCAAGTATATATTGTATCTTGCATGAAAATTAATTAAGAATAACTAAGGTTATCTTTTGGTATATAACTTTGGTAGCATGCTTGAAATTATTTGAAAAAAAATTATTTCACAGTTGTAAGATATGAGTTAGGCTTACAGTAATACTTGAAGTATTCTTTAGATCATGGATATAATATATGTAAAGATAAACGTATATGTGTATGATTAGAGAAAGAGATTAAAGTGTTATGATGGTTTAGTTGGAAAACCATTTGGAAAGGGAATTAAAATTCTCGTGATTTTCTACACTCGTTATGGAGTATAAAATCTTCGTGATTTTCTACTTCTGCTTCGAGATCAAAATCAGCGTGATTTTGTACTCGTTCGTTAAGATTAAAGTCTTCGTGACTTTCTATTCATTTATCAAAAATTAAAGTCTAAGTGACTTTATATTCGTTTTGGAGATTATAATCTTAGTGATTTTCTACTCCAATTTATTATTCGGTTTGAAGATTAAAAACTTTACCATTTATTAAATTTGATTGTGTCACATATCACTCGGTTTGAAGATTAAAAACTTCACCGTTTATTAGATTCGGTATCAGGTATTACTCGGTTAGAAGATTAAAAACTTCACCGTTTATTAATTTTGACTGTGTCAGATTAATTTGAAGATTAAGAACTTCACTATTTATTCTGTCTCTGTTATGACACAACAACAGTTCATGTGATTGGATCTATAAAGTAATAGAGGCGGCGTTTGAAGAAGTATATTTGGAATATAGCATTATTCACCAAACAATTGCCCCTTATTTAGCGCAATCTAATGGAATTGCGGAAAGAAGGAGTATAACGTTAAAGGAGATGATAAAATATCTTTTTGTAAGTTCTGATTTACCCCAGATCTTGTGGGAAGAAGCTATTCTTATCGATAACTGAATCTCAATTGAGTTCCCCATAGCACAACGCAATCCATTCATATGAAAAATGAATGAAAGGAAGAAAACTTAACTTGAAATATTTCCAAGTGTGGGGGGCTATTTGGGTAAAGTCAATTTCTTAAACTCAAAAGGATAAAAATCGGATCGATAACTGTTGATTCCATTTTTATAAGATATGCAACAAATAGTTAGGCATATCGTTTTCTGATTCATAAATAAGAAAATTCCGACATTCATATTAAAACGGTAATTGAATCAGATAGTGCTAAATTCTTTTAGAATATTTATTCATATAAAACGGAATGTAAGTCTTCTAATGAAAAATCTAAGCGACCTCGGGAAGAAGCAAAGGAAAGTACGTTTGATGAGGAAAATACAAGACGTGGTATACGTCAAAGGATAATTACTTCCTTTGAACATGATTTTCTAACATTCTTGTTGGAAAATGAGCCTCAAACGTTTAAAGAAACATTGTCTTCTTCGAAAGCACAATATTGAAAAGAGGCAGTCAATAGTAAGATAGAATCCATATTAAGTAATCATACTTGGGAAAATGGTTGATCTTCCTCCAGGAAATAAACCTTTGGATTCTAAGTGGATTTTCAAAAGGAAAATAAAAGCTGATGGTATTATTGATAAATATAAGGCAAGATTGATTAAGGATTAAGACAATGAGAAGGTCTTGATTACTTTGACACATGATTACTGTTAACGAGAATTATATCTATTCGGATAGTAATAGCGTTAGCCACCGTGTATGGCCTTGAAATCCATCAGATGCACGTAAAAGACAAACCTTCTTAAATAGAGATTTAGAGGAAGAATTTATATGGAACAACCTGAAGGGTTCGTAGGTATGTCGACTTGTTAAGTCACTATAAAGACTAAGACAAGCACCCAAATAATGAGATGCGAGATTTGACCAAATAATATTATCAAATGGTTTCAAAAATTAATGAGTGTAAACAAATGTGTTTACGTTAAGAATTCTTCAAATCATATAGTCATTATTTGATTATATATGATATGTTGATGAAATATTTAAAATGTGGGGTTTTTTAGCTTATGCATAACAAAAGCCAATATTAGACGTAATGTCTAAATTATATAATTAAAGTAGTTGGTAAATTCATCACTTGTTTTGTCTTAATGAAGACTAGTTGATGAAAGTACTAATTCGGAAGTTGGTCACATGCCTTTCTCGAAAGGTCATTTTCTTTAATGAAAATTTATATTGTCATCAAAAGGAATGAGTCTAAGGCCTAGGACAAGTCATCATGGCGGTAACTCTACCTAGCAGACCGGAGATCCCAAGAGCTAGGTTCAAAGAGATCAAACAAAGTTATGAATGACGGTTCAACATTGTCAAATAGCTCAACTCATTCTCACGTTGAAGACAATGTTCAGAAATCAAGGTAAAGCATTAAGGCTTTTTGATGAGTCAATAAAGCTTAAAGCTTTTTAATGATTTTCTAAGTCTGGCAGGATATGACTAGATAGTGTGTCTATAGGATTACACGTTTAGGAATCACCTATGTGAGTGTGAAGTGTAAGTCACTTCAAGGAGAATGAAAGTAAAGGCCCATTCTCTAAGCACTCATGAAATCAAGCGGTGTTCATGGCTGAAACGAACACAACCGTGAGAACCATAGATGGTTAAGGAATGATTGTGTGACTTATGTTGTATAGGTATACAACAAAGCCCGACGGTTCAAAGATATCAAATCTACCGATTAACCGAGTATATCCGATATAAGTTCACTAGGGAAAGTTCAAAGGGAAACCTACTTATCCAGTGGCAATCAATTCTTGCTTGTAAAACACACACAAGTCCGTGCATTCCTTTAAGTTTATAGCCATTCCCCATTCATGTGGGGGACTGTTGGGTTTGTTATTTAATAAATAATAACAAAAGAGGTGTGAATGAAAAATGGTGGGAAAAGAAATGGAGGGATGACCCGCGACCCGGTCCGATCTAGCCCATTTTTCTTTCCCGGATTAATTTAAATTCGTTTTAAATTTCCCGCAAAAATTTTCAACAGCCATGACTGTTCTGAAAGGTTGCAAACCTCTTCAGAGGGTCGCACATGTTCCAACAGCCATGACTGTTCTGAAAGGTTGCAAACCTCTTCAGAGGGTCACACATGTTCCAACAGCCATGACTGTTTTGAAAGGTTGCAAACCTCTTTAGAGGGTCACACCTATTCCAACAGTCATGACTATTCTGAAAGGTTGCAAACCTCTTCAGAAACATCACCAAGTTGGCTATAAATAGACCTTCAAATCCCAGAATATTTACTTATGAAATTTTCTGAATCTTCTTCTTCTTCTTCCGCACAAAAATATTCCAGTGTTTTACGACAATCGAGTGGTTCGCCGATCACCAGAGTTTTAGGTATCGATACACTGGTGAGTTAAATCGTTCCTCAGATACTTGAGGGGAGTAATTTCCTTAAGAACACATTGTGTATTCAGTGGGCTCGATTTGTTCCTATAATATTTTTCCAGAATTTATTTTGAAGAAGTTTACTATTTTCGGAATTTAATTTCTACTAACTTTCTATTTCTGTTTTCAGAACGATTATTATTTAATTTACAGCAATACATATTTTATAACAAAAACACCCTCCACTTAAGCCAATAAAAATATAGGGAAGTTACTATTGGAGATGAATACAATTTGGAGCTATTTTTGAATTTTTGTGAGTGATTTGATGCGAAAATTTTGAAGACTGTTCTTTTGAAGTTTTTAAAATTTTTGAAAATTTTTGAAATTCAATTTCAAGTGAATTTTAACATTTTCAAGTCCAAACACTATTGTAGCTAGTTGCTATAGTCGTATTATTCGTATTTTTAATTTATTAGTATTGCTACTTGATTCCCTTATTTCATTTTGCGTGATCTCTTGAAACTTGTTAAGTAATGAACTTAAAAAAAAATGTGCTCTTTAAAACTTTGTGACGAAGAGATATATCAAAAAAAATAATTTTAAATAATATGATTGTTGTAAAGGAGTAATTACGGTTATGTCACGATCCTAATCCGGATCCGGTCGTGATGGTGCCTCTCGTGAACAAGGCTTGCCGATACACTTCCAATTTACTTTAAGTAATTCAAAATAATAAATACTAATTCCTTAACAGAAATAAAATCCCAAAATATCAGCGAACATTATTATTTGCGGAATTAAAAACCAACACACCCCAACAAACTTGTCACGGCCTGAATTTCCCACCCCGCAAGTCGTGATGGCGCCTACTCGTGAAAGCTAGGCAAGCCGAGTATTTTTTATTCACTAACTCTTTTGTTTAGCCCTTTTAACAGTTTAAATCAACATGTGATCAATAGTGAAATATTAACAATAATTAAATACATGCAGAAGACGTAATCTGATAACTTAGCCAAAAAATAAGTACGACAATACCAAGTACATCTCTACCCGGAATCGGTGTCACAATATCACGGACCGTCTACGAATACTGCAAAAAATTATCTGGAAAGAAAGATACAATCTGTCTCTGAAGTAAATGAAAACTGAATATATGTTGGGGCCTATGGACGCCTGCAGGACTACCTCGGAATCTCTGACTGGACTGAAGGAAGCCACTCAAAGCTATGGTCCAAAATCTCCCGCTCCGGCATCTGCACACAGTGCAAAGTGTAGTATCAGCACAACCGACCACATGTGCTGGTAAGTGTTTGGTCTAACCTTCGCTTGAGGGATTAGGAGTTGTGTCCTATTTTCTACATGTTACTTGTTGAGTACGACGTATAGGCACGGTGACAAGTATCTATACGTTGGTGTCAAGCATGATCGTGAGTCTTAAATTGAAATTATTGTGTTCTTGATAAATATTACGAATCCCTAAGTTGTTGAGCAAGGGCGTAGAAGAGGCCAGAGGTGCATTTGGGCTGGGACCGCAGAGGCGGTACAACAGATGCGGAAATGTCTGGACAGAAAATATAAGTTAGTTATTTCGCGATTTTCAGAGGGTTTTCTCACGTTTTAACATGAATTTGAGAGCTTTAGGCGATTTTGAAGAGATGTTTCAAGGAGAACTCATTGAGGTAATAATTTTGGACTTAAAAACTTGATTCTATGGTATTAATTCACGGATTAAAGATGTCATTAAAGGTAAAATTTGAGAAAACTAGGGCTTAGAAACCTAGGCCGTTGATTGAGGATTTGGAAGACCATTTAAGGTTGGAATTCGGAACTTTTTATATGTATGAACTCATGGGGGAGATAAGGAATCTAATGATATTAATTTTATCGAATTCGGAGACGCGGACTCGGGGGTCGGGTTTTGGTAATTTCGGAAATTTTGATGTTTTATTGATATTTTTGAGTGGGCTTCACCCCTTTAGCATAATTTAATGGTTACCTTCTGATTTTGGTAGATTCGGAGGATCTGGAGATAGGTTCGAAGGGAAAAGGAGTTGTAAGCTAGGTTTGGGGCCGGATTGAGGTGAGTAATGATTTTAAATGCTCTCCAGTGGGAAATGAAAAAGATTTCTTTTACCTTTTTTTTAAAACGTTCCCACAGACTATAGGTGGGAACTAATTGACGCAAAAAAGTGGGTAATTTATTTCCCACCGAATCGGTGGGAATATCATTAAAAATAAAATTATTAAAATCTACCCAATGAAATGGTGGGAATCTAAGATAAAAAATTATTTTAATATTCCCACCGATGCAGTCGGAAAGCTCAAAATTTCAAATTTTTACCGCTGGCGCAAAAAACCGCGAGCTTAAAATTATTTCACCAAAAATATTGAATTTTTATGAGACAACTCCCACAAACTTACCCAGTGAATCAGTGGGAAACTATTTTCTAGTATACATTAGGTATACCTTTATTTTTCATCTCTTTTTCACTCTCAATATTCTTCTCTTTCTCTCTCATTCTTCTTCAATTCGCCGATCAGCACAATTCCCCCATTTTCGCTGATGAGCTCCTGCAAAATCAGTAAGCTCCCCCTCCCCCCCCTCTCTCTCTCTACCGCTCCCCCCTTTCTTTAATTTTTTCCTTTTCTGATTTTACAAAACCTAGGGTTCCAGCGCTGGTGGTTCTGATTTCGCCTATGACTTGTAAAATTGAAGTCACAACAAATGTGCATATAGTCAAATTTCTATCTTAGATTGTCATCTGTTGCTACCCCTAAAAAATCAACTCTTAGTTTTGAGAAGAATGAAACGCATCCCATTTTGACGGGTAGGATAAATAAAGCATCAAAAAGCAAAGGAGTTGCTAAAGTCTTCAGGGTCAAAGCCATCTTTGCTTCTTTTTTTTAGCTTTCCAGTTGTTATGTGTAAATGGAGATTTCTCAAAGGTACTAGTTGGCGGTAGCCCGAGCGATGCCCGGGCCCAAGGAGCTTATAAATTTTTGATTTAACATAAAAAATTTTGTTTACAAACTGTGAAGCAAAGTTGAACCAAATCTACATAATTTAATTCAAAATCTATACAATTGATTAACTTTCTTCTTATTATTGCTGCAGTTCTATCGGCTATATTAGGTCCCTAATAGTTGTCGTGCTCTTAGGAAGCAAAGTGTTTTTACCTTGCGACTGAGACAACAAGCTGGTCTGGAAAATGCAAAAGAAAAAATGCTTTAGCATGTGCGTAATACAAATTATTAGAATGGAAAAAGTAGAAAGTAACACATCCGTGCATCACAGTTATTAAAAGAAATATTTGTTGAAAATTGTGACGACCCGGCCCGTCGTCACGTGAGTTATCGATCCGTTTTCCCCATATTGTGTTGCTCTATATTTCAATATCAGTATTTGAGTTGATCGGGTAGAATTGGATTGATTCTAGTTGGAAATGAGGCACTTAGCCTCTTAGAAGGAAGCTTGTTTTGGAAAGTCAACCGGAAGTTGACTATATAGTTAGAAGGCTCAGATGTGAATTCTGGTGTTTCGGTTAGCTTCGGGGGATGATTTGTGACTTAGGAGTGCGATCGGAATTGATTTCGGATGTCCGGTGTAGAATTAGGCGTGAATTGGCGAAGGTTGAATTTTGGCGTACTCCGGTTGGTAGGTGAGATTTTGATCTGGGGGTCATAATGGAATTTCGAGAGTTGCAGTAGCTTCGTTAGGTGATTTTGGATGTGCGGGCAAAATTTCAGGTCATTTGGACGTCGTTTGGTTGGGCTTTTGATTGAAAGTGCATTTCGAAAGTTTTGAAGAAACTTAGGCTTGAATTCAATGTGATTTAATGGTTTTAGCGTGGTTTGACGTGTTTGGAGGATTGGAACAAGTTTGAATAAGGTTTTAGGATGTGTTGGTACTTTTGGTTGAGGTCCCGGGGGCCTCGGGGTGAATTTGAGTGGTTAAACGAGAATTTTGGAAGTTTGCTTCAGGTCTGTAAATTGATGTCATCTGGTATTTCCGGTTATGCGAAAATGGACAGCAGAAGCGGTTCCACAGAAGTGGGTATGAGGGCGCAGAAGCAATCTTGTGCTTGAGTGGCGAGTTCCGCAAAAGTGGACCCTTTCCGCATCAGCGGGTCCGCAGGAGCGTGTGTGTAACCGCAGAAGCGGTCTTATGAATCCACAGAAGCGGATAGTGAATCGCAAAAGTGGAAGCTGGGTAATTAATGAAAAACCTCATAAGCGGTCATTTGGCCGCAGAAGCGGTCCCGCATAAGCGGTAGCGGGACCGCAGAAGCGAAAAGGACTGTGCACAGAAGGGTTTAAATGGTTATTTCATCCGCGAGTTCCATCATTTTTTCCTCCATTGTTGAGCGAGCTTGAGAGCTATTGACGGGATTTTTATGGATTTTTGACTGGGAATTCATCGGAGGTAAATTCTATGGCCTAGAAACATCATTATATTGAAGAATCTATCTTTAATTCATGAAAAATTGGAGTAAAAATTGGAAGAGGGCTTTGTTTTTGGAATGTAAATTTTAAATTTGATGGGGCATTCGAACCCCGATTTTGATAAATTTGATATGTATAGACTCGTGGCAAGACGAGGAATCCGGTGATGTGAATTTCGTAATTTTTCGAGAAGTGGGTCCGGGCTCGAGTTTTGCCAACTTCGTGATTTTTAATATTTATCGAGTATTTTCGATTGGGTTATGTTCCTTTAGCTTATTGTAACACATTCCTTGTGGTTTTGGTCAGATTCAATGCGCGAGGAGGTTGATTCGAGGAGAAAAGGCTTTGCGAGCTAGACTCTTGGCCGGCTAGAGGTGAGTAATGACTTTAAATGATATCCTGAGGGCTAGAGACCCCGGACTTGCACAACTTGGTGTTGTGATGAGATGAGACACGCGTTCAATGACAAGCGCGGGTCATTTACTATTGAGGACTGTGACTTGGTCCAGTCCGGATGACATTTTTACCGCGTGTTAGGTATGACTTGTTGTTTTCACCATGATTTGGACTTATTGCCATATTTGGGGCTTATTGCCGACTGTTTGAACTCCTTATGATTTAACATCACTGTTCTCCTCACTATCTGAAATATTATTTGAACTCAGTCCATGTGATTTACACCGTTTCATGAACTCAGCTATATTTTTCTCAAACTTGGAGTTTTAACTGACATTTGAACTATTGTTTGAGCTGAGTATTATTGTTTTACTACTGCCCGAGGGGCTTTTGGCTATCTTTGGACTGATTAGGGCCGAGGGCCATATGTGAGGATATGATGAGTGATGTGAGGAGGCTTTCAGGCCTCGAGTGTTATGTGAGGAGGATTTCAGGCCTCGAGTGCATTGTGAGGAGGCTTTCAGCCTCGAGTGTTATGTGAGGAGGCTTTCAGCCTCGAGTGTTATGTGAGGAGGCTTTCAGTCCTCGAGTGTATTGTGAGGAGGCTTTCAGGCCTCATATTGATATGTTCAGGCTTTCAGGCCTTGTTGATAGCGCTTGGGCTGTAGGAGCCCCTCCGGAGTCTGCACACCCACAGTGAGCGCGGGTACCCATATGAGTGAGAGTGAGCCCGAGGGGTTGATGTTGTACTGAGTGATTGATACGGAGCCCGCGGGGCTGATACTGCACTGAGAGTTTGATATGGCGCCCGAGGGGTAGGTTCCTGAGTATCTCTTATTGATTGAGAATAATTGTTTTACTTATTTTCAACGAGTTTTTCTTACTGTATTTCACCGGTTTCTACTTTTTATCTGATTTTACTGCTTGAGATAGCATAAATTGTGCCTTTATGGGATTTCTATGTTCTCAGATATTATTTATTTTTATTACTTACTGGGTCGGAGTACTCAGATTACTCCCTGCACCATGTGTGCAGATACAGGTATAGCAGAGTTCGTTCCTGAGCGCTGATTTCCCTCCAGACCAGGCGGACCCGGAGAGACAAGGTAGCTGTCAGCGTCCACAGCCCCATTTCTTCCTTATCTTTTCTTGTATTTCATCTATCTCGGACTATGTTCTTAGATACAGTCTTGTAGTAGTTAATGAACTCTGTAGTAGCTCATGACTTGTGACACCCCGATTGCGGGCTGGATTTGGGTTGGACTTTTATTATCGCGGTTATGTCCGTGTCGTTGGTTATGATATACATGCTTTAAGCTTATTTATGATTAATAACTGTCAGATATTTGAGGATTTAAATGTTATGTTGGCTGGCCTCGTCTTCACGAGAGGCGCCATCATGACCAGGTTGGTTTTGGGTCATGATAAGTTGGTATCAGAGCATAGGTTACTAGGTCTCACGAGTCATGAGCAGGTTTAGTAGAGTCTCGCGGATTGGTACGGAGACGTCTGTATTTATCCTCGAGAGGCTACAGAACCCTTAGGAAAATTTCACATTTTTGAAATTCTTTGAAATTCTTGTCGTGCGACTTTGTTGATCCGGGAACTAACCTTTTATGTTCTATTCTCTAGCAGATGATGAGGACTCGCTACAGGACGAGGGGGTCGACCACCAGTACCACTTGCTGAGGGCACTAGAGGCCAGGGATGCGGTCGTGGTCGTGGTAGGGGCAGAGCTGCGAGGGCAGCGCCTGTTGCTCCACCAGTTGCCCCGGCTCAGGTTCAGGCCCCAGCTGCAGACATTCCAGCAACCCCTGTTCAGGCACCGGCAGTGCCCATTGTGATACCAGGTCTCCAGGAGACATTGACTCAGATTCTATCAGTTTGCACTGGCCTAGCCCAGGTAGTTTCAGCCACGGCTACAACAGCTACTTCTCATGCAGGGGGAGGCAGTCAGACCCCCACTGCTCGCACACCCGAGCAGGTGATGCAGGGTTTGCAAACACCGAGAGCAGCTCCAGCTCAGCCGGTTGTACTAGTTCAGGATTTTGTGGTTCCAGCTATGCCGGACGATGAGTAGCGTCGTCTCGAGAGGTTCAGTAGGCTTCAGCCTCCAGTTTTTAGTGGTGCTCAGGGTGAGGATGCCCAGGGATTTCTTGACAAGTGTTAGCGTATGCTTCATACGGCAGGAATTTTGGAGTCCAGCTGAGCAGCATTAACCGCATTTCAATTCACTGGGGTTGCCTTCACCTGGTGGGAGGTATATGAGCGGCGTAGGCCGGCAAGTGCAGCGCCTTTGTCATGGCAGGAGTTCTCCACTATCTTCTTGGAGAAGTGGGTACCACAGTCTCAGAGGGAGGAGCTGCGTAGACAGTTCGAGTGGCTTCGACAGGGAGAGATGATTGTGACCCAGTATGAGGCGAGATTTTCTTAGTTAGCCCGTCATGCCTCCTGGATAGTCCCGACCGATAGAGAGAGGATCAAGAGGTTTGTAGATGGACTTAACTATCACCTTCGTGTTATGATGACTCGAGAGAGAGTTCTGGGTATTTCCTTTGAGGATGCAGTCGATATTGCTCGTGATATTGAGTTGGCTCGCCATCAGGACAGAGAGGAGAGGGAGGCAAAGAGGCCTCGAGGTTCTGGTAAGTTTTAGTGGTGCTCTGTCTAGGGTTCAGTTCCAGCAGAGCAGAGGTCGTTCATTCAGGCCACTCAGTCAGCTCGCTCTGAGTATCGTGGGTCATCTTTCGGCCGAGGTCATCAGGGTTATCAGTAGAGCCAGCCATCCCTCAGCGCTCTTCCAGCTCAGAGTTCATCACGAGCTCCATCTGTTCAGGGTTCCTCCAAGCCGAGTGCGTCAGCTAGTCACTCTGGTGCACGGGGCTGCCTTCAGTCCCATTCTCTAGCACCCGGGAGCTGTTTTGAGTGCGGGGAGTTTGGGCACTTGTGGAGGCAGTGTCCTCGGCTTCGTGGTAGTCAGTCTCAGCAGAGGGGTCAACCCTCATCTTTTGGCCCATCTTCTTCATCACCCGCCCCGCCAGATAGGGGTGAGGGTCAGAAAGCTAGGGGCCGCCCTAGAGGGGGAGGCCAATCAGGTGGTGGTCAGGGTCGATTCTATGCTCTTCAGGGCCGGTCAGATGCTATTGTTTCGGATGCTATCATCACAGGTATTATTTCAGTCTGCCACAGGGATGCCTCAGTTTTATTTGATCCCGGTTCTACCTATTCCTATGTGTCTTCTTATTTTGCTCACCATTTGGGTACGACCTGGGGGGTGCCTTGCTTTGCCTATTCATGTATCCACCCCAGTGGGTGATACTATTGTGGTAAACCATGTATATCGGTCCTGCTTAGTGACTATTGGGGGTCTGGAGACCTGAGTTGACTTGTTGCTATTGAGCATGGTAGATTTTGATATTATTCTGGGCATGGATTGGTTATCTTCGTGCCATGCTATTCTAGACTGTCATGCCAAGACAGTCACCTTGGCTATACTGGGTATCCCGAGGATTGAGTGGAGTGGTATGACTGACTATGTTCCCAGCAGGGTGGTTTCCTTCCTAAAGGCCCAACGGATGATTGGGAAAGGTTTTCTATCGTATTTGGCTTTTGTGAGAGATGTTGGAGCTGAGGCTCCTAGTCTTGATTCTGTCCCCGTTGTGAGGGATTTTCCAGATGTGTTTCCAGCAGACCTGCCAAGCATGCCACCGGACAGGGACATTGATTTCGGTATTGATCTGGTGCCAGGCACTCAGCCCGTCTCTATTCCTCCCTATCGTATGGCACCAGCAGAGTTAAATGAATTGAAAGAGCAGCTTCAAGAACTCCTAAATAAGGGGTTTATATGTCCTAGTGTGTCACCGTGGGGTGTACCGGTCTTATTTGTGAAGAAGAAAGATGGCTCAATGAGAATGTGCATTGACTACAGACAGTTGAACAAGGTGACAGTGAAGAACAAGTATCCACTACCGTGTATTGATGATNTCTGACTAATTCCCCAGTCGCGTTCATGCACTTGATGAACAGTGTATTTCGGCCGTATCTGGATTCATTTGTGATTGTTTTTATTGATGATATATTGGTGTACTCGCATAGCCAGGAGGAGCACGCTCAGCACTTGAGAGTGGTATTACATAGATTGAGGGAGGAGAAGCTTTATGAAAAGTTCTCCAAGTATGAGTTTTGGCTTGGGTCAGTGGCTTTCCTGGGGCACGTGGTGTCCAGTGATGGTATTCAGGTTGATCCGAAGAAGATAGAGGCGGTGCAGAGTTGGCCTAGACCGACCTCAGCCACAGAGATTCGTAGTTTCCTCGGTTTGGTAGGGTACTATTGCCAATTTGTTCAAGGATTTTCTTCTATTGCATCGCCCTTAACCAAGTTGACTCAGAAGGGTGCCCCATTTGTGTGGTCCGAGGAGAGCTTTCAGAAGCTCAAGATAGCTTTGACCACGACTCCAGTGTTGGTGTTGCCATCAGCTTCAGGTTCTTACACGGTGTATTGTGATGCTTTGAGAATTAGGATTGGATGTGTGTTGATGCAGGAGGGTAGAGTTATTTCATATGCTTCTCGTCAGTTGAAGCCTCATGAGAAGAACTACCCCGTACATGATTTGGAGTTGGCTACTATAGTTCATGCTTTGAAGATTTGGAGGCACTACTTATATGGCATATCTTGTGAGGTATATACTGATCATCGCAGCCTTCAGCATTTGTTCAAACAGAAGGACCTTAATTTGAGGCAGTGGAGGTGGCTTGAGTTACTCAAGAATTATGATATCACCATTTTGTATCACCCGGGGAAGGCCAATGTAGTGGCCGATGCTTTGAGCCGGAAGGCGGTTAGTATGGGCAGCCTGGCGTACATTCTAATTGGCAAGAGGCCCTTTGCAGTTGATGTCCAGGCTTTGGCCAATCAGATGGTGAGGTTAGACATTTCAGAGCCTAGTCGGGTGTTGGCTTGCGTTGTTTCTCGGTCTTCCTTGTACGACCGCATCAGAGGCACCAGTATGATGATCCACATTTTCTTGTCCTTAAGGACGGAGTTCAGCATGATGATGCCAGAGATGTGACCATTGATGGTGACGGTGTGTTGAGGATGCATGGCCATATTTGCGTGCCCAATGTGGATGGGCTTCGGGAGTTGATATTGGAGGAGGCCCATAGCTCACGGTATTCTATTCATCCAAGTGTCGCGAAGATGTATCAGGATTTGAGACAGCATTACTGGTGGAGGAGAATGAAGAAGGATATTGTGAGTTATGTAGCTCGATGTCTCAACTGTCAGCAGGTCAAGTATGAGCATCAGAGGCCCAGTGGCGTACTTCAGCGCATGGATATCCCCGAGTGGAAGTGGGAGAGGATTATTATGGATTTTGTGAGTGGTCTCCCTCGGACAGCGAGGAAGTTTGATTCGATTTGGGTGATTGTGGATCGGCTGACCAAGTCCGCGCACTTCATTCCGGTGTGTACTACCTATTCTTCGGAGCGGTTAGCAGAGATCTTCATCCGAGAGATTGTTCGATTGCATGGAGTCCCAGTTTCTATTATCTCGAATAGAGGTACTCAGTTTACTTCCCAGTTTTGGAGGACTTTTCAGCGGGAGTTGGGTACATAGGTAGAGTTGAGCATAGCGTTTCATCCTTAGATGGACGGGCAGTCCGAGCGTACTATTCAGATATTGGAGGACATGTTGCGAGCCTGTGTTATTGACTTTGGAGGCTCTTGAGCTAATTTCTTACCTCTTGCAGAGTTTGCTTACAACAACAGCTATCAGTCCAACATTCAGATGGCGCCGTATGAGGCCTTAGATGGGAGACGGTGTAGATCTCCAGTTGGTTGGTTTGAGCCTGGCGAGGCTAGGTTATTGGGGACAGAGTTGGTCCAGGATGCCTTAGAGAAGGTGGAAGTGATCCAGGAGAGAGTATGTATAGCTTAGTCGCATCAGCAGAGTTATGTGACCGGAAGGTACGGGATGTATCTTATATGGTGGGCGAGAAGGTCTGGTTGAAGGTTTCGCCCATGAAGGGCGTTATGCGATTTGGAAAGAAAGGGAAGCTGAGTCCGAGGTTCATTGGGCCTTTTGAGATACTTAGGAGGATTGGAGAGGTGTCTTATGAGCTTGCTTTGCCACCCAACTTGTCTAGTGTGCATCCGGTATTTCATGTGTCTATGCTCCGGAAGTATGTTGGGGACCCATCTCATGTGTTGGACTCCAGTACAGTTCAGTTGGATGATGATTTGACCTATGATGTGGAGCTAGTGGCTATTTTGTGTCGTCAGCTACATCAAAAGATATAGCTTCGATGAAGGTGCAGTGGAGAGGTCGGCCCGTGGAGGAGGCCACTTGGGAGACCGAGCGGGAGATGCGGAGCAGATATCCTCACTTGTTTGAGACTCCAGGTATGTTTCTTGACCCGCTCGAGGACGAGCGTTTGTTTTAGTTGGGGAGGATGTGACGACCCAGCCCGTCGTCATGTGAGTTATCGCCCCGTTTTCCCCATATTGTGTTGCTCTATGTTTCAATATCAATATTTGAGTTGATCGGGTAGAATTGGATTGATTCTAGTTGGAAATAAGGCTCTTAGCCTCTTAAAAGGAAGCTTGTTTTGGAAAAGTTAACTGGAAGTTGACTATATAGTTACAGGGCTCGGATGTGAATTCCGGCATTTCGATTAGCTTCGAGGGATGATTTGTGACTTAGGAGTGCGATCGGAATTGAATTCGGAGGTCCGGTGTAGAATTAGGCGTGAATTGGCGAATGTTGAATTTTGGCGAACTCCGGTTGGTAGATGAGATTTTTCGGGGGTCAAAATGGAATTCTGAGAGTTGCAGTAGCTTCGTTAGGTGATTTTGGATGTGCGGGCAAAATTTTAGGTCATTTGGATGTCGTTTGGATGGGCTTTTGATTGAAAGTGCATTTCGGAAGTTTTGAAGAAACTTAGGCTTGAATTCAATGTGATTTAATGGTTTTAGCGTGGTTTGACGTGTTTGGAGGATTGGAACAAGTTTGAATAAGGTTTTAGGATGTGTTGGTGCTTTTGGTTGAGGTCCCGGGGGCCTCGGGGTAAATTTGAGTGGTTAAACGAGAATTTTTGAAGTTTGCTTCAGGTTTGTAAATTGCTGTCATCTGGTATTTCCACTTCTGCGGAAATGGACCGCAGAAGTAGTTTCGCAGAAGCGGGTATGAGGGCGCAGAAGCGATCTTGTGCATGAGTGGCGAGTTCTGCAAAAGCGGACCTTTTCCGCATCAGCGTGTGTGTAACCGCAGAAGCGGTCTTGTGAATCCGCAGAAGCGGATAGTGAATCGCAAAAGCGGAAGCTGGGTAATTAATGAAAAACCATATAAGCAGTCATTTGGCTGCAGAAGCGGTCCTGCATAAGCGGTAGCGGGACCGCAGAAGCGAAAAGGACTGTGCACAGAAGGATTTAAAGGGTTATTTCATCCGCGAGTTCCATAATTTTTTCCTCCATTGTTGAGCGAGCTTGAGAGCTATTGACGGGATTTTTAGGGAGTTTTGACTGGGAATTCATCAGAGGTAAGTTTTATGGCCTAGAAACATCATTATATTGAAGAATCTACCTTTAATTCATGGAAAATTGGAGTAAAAATTGGAAGAACTAGGGCTTGGTTTTTGGAATGTAAATTTGGAATTTGAAGGGGCATTGTAACCCCGATTTTGATAAATTTGATATGTATAGACTCGTGGCGAGACAGGGAATCCGGTGATGTGAATTTTGTAATTTTTTGAGAAGTGGGCCAGGGGCTCGGGTTTTGCCAACTTCGTGATTTTCGATGTTTATTGAGTATTTTCGATATGGTTATGTTCCTTTAGCTTATTGTAACACATTTCTTGTGGTTTTGGTCAGATTCAACGCGCGAGGAGGTTGATTTGAGGGGAAAAGGCTTGGTGAGCTAGACTCTTGGCCGGCTAGAGGTGAGTAATGACTTTAAATGATGTCTTGAGGAATAGAGACCCCGGACTTGCACAACTTGGTGCTGTGTTGAGATGAGACACGCGTTCAATGACGAGCGCGAGGTCATTTACTATTGAGGACTGTGACTTGGTCCCGTCCGGATGACATTTTTACCGTGTATTAGCTATGACTTGTTGTTTTCACCATGATTTGGGCTTATTGCCATATTTGGGGATTATTGCCGACTGTTTGAACTCCTTATGAGTTAACTTCACTATTCTCCTCACTATCTGAAATATTATTTGAACTCAGTCCATGTGATTTACACTATTTCATGAACTCAGCTATATTTTTCCTAAACTTGAGTTTTAACTGACATTTGAACTATTGTTTGAGCTGAGTATTATTGTTTTACTGCTGCCGGAGGGGCTTTTGGCTATCTTTGGACTGATTGAGGCCGAGGGCCATAAGTGAGGATATGATAAGTGATGTGAGGAGGCTTTCAGGCCTCGAGTGCATTGTGAGGAGGCTTTCAGGCCTCGAGTGTTATGTGAGGAGGCTTTCAGGCCTCGAGTGCATTGTAAGGAGGCTTTCAGGCCTCGAGTGTTATGTGAGGATGCTTTCAGGCCTCGAGTGTATTGTGAGGAGGCTTTCAGGCCTCATATTGATATGTTCAGGCTTCCAAGCTTTGTTGATAGCGCTTGGGCTGTAGGAGCCCCTCCGGAGTCTGCACACCCACAGTGAGCGCGGGTACCCATATGAGTGAGAGTGAGCCCGGGGGGCTGATGTTGTACTGAGTGATTGATACGGAGCCCGCGGGGCTGATACTGCACTGAGAGTTTGATATGGCGCCCGAGGGGCAGGTTCCTGAGTATCTCTTATTGATTGATAATAATTGTTTTAACTGTTTTCAACGAGTTTTTCTTACTGTACTTCACCGGTTTCTACTTTTTATCTGATTTTACTGCTTGAGATAGCATAAATTGTGCCTTTGTGGGATTTCTATGTTCTCAGATATTATTTATTTTTATTTCTCACTGGGTCGGAGTACTCCCATTACTCCCTGCACCGTGTGTGCAGATACAGGTATAGCAAAGTTTGTTCCTGAGCGTTGATTTCCCTCCAGACCAGGCGGACCCAGAGAGAGGAGGTAGCTGTCAGTGTCCCTAGCCCCGTTTCTTCCTTAACTTTTCTTGTATTTCATCTATCTCGGACTATGTTCTTAGATACAGTCTTGTTGTAGTTAATGAACTCCGTAGTAGCTCATGACTTGTGACACCCTGATTGCGCGCTGGATTTGGGTTGGCCTTTTGTTATCGCAGTTATGTCCGTATCATTGGTTATGATATACCTGCTTTAAGCTTATTTATGATTAATAGCTGTCAGATATTTGAGGAGTTAAATGTTCTGTTGGCTGGCCTCGTCTTCACGAGAGGCACCATCATGACCCGATGGGTTTTGTGTTGTGACAAAAATTCTCTTTAAATTCTTGATTGTAACATACTTTAGAGTCTACTTACCTAAATTATTGTCTTAATTTCATAAATTTTAACAAAATATGAGGGATAATGTATTGGGTATACCCAATACATTAGTTATTGTTTGTGTTTGAATTTGTTTGACTTACTTTATAGTCTTATATGAGATTAGTGCAGATGAAGTCTTCTGTACCGGAACTGCACTTGGTGTTGCACCAATAGAAAGTATCTAAAAATATTAAATTTAGATATTTGTACCCTGCCGAAGTAAGGAACCATGATAGTTGAGATAAAAATATTTGCTAGTGCTAGAAGTTAATGAATGTTACTCTATAGCGTCAAATCTTATGATGTTTAAGAGTCTTATGGAAAATGAATTATGTACCATTTTTCTCTAAGGCATTTCTCACTATTTTTTCCACCAAGATATGAACGTTCCTGATCTGCTCAATAACAGACATATTAACACATGAAATATAAATCATAACTATTTAGCATTATTAATAAGCATATGACAATAGATTAAAGAAGTGCAGAATCACCTATACAGTCGAAATCATGTATTTTAGTAGAAGCGTTGTTTCTGCTTCCCAGGCCAGCACTTTGAAGAACCTGTGAAATCAAGCCATTATATTTCCAGCCAAATTTATCAACCAAAAAAAACACATAGAAACGTGGACAAGATGTAAACATGTAGGTTAACACTACTATAAATTTACATATCCAGAACAATGTCTTTCCTTAGACATAAAGATCTTTTTGAATCATTTTCTTTGTTCCTTCAATGATCATTTATCAATATTGTAGGGCTGGTGATAGTTATTATTTTTTCTAATTTAGATTCTAATAATATATTTTCTACGGACTTTATATGTTCCCAATGGTACTGTAGTTCTATCTGTGATTCATTCAGGGATAAACATTTTGCTGAAGAATAAGGATTAGCTAAATTATTCCTAAAGAAAATCATTTTCATTAATACTGACACAGGTCTTTCGAGGAAATACAACAATTAACTCTTAGAAGAAAATTAGAAAAATAAAGTGATACTCAAATGTGCAAACATGTATGTTTGTCTGTGTAGAGACAATGTCATAAGGGACCATCTGCGTTTATTCCTCTAAACATGTAAACCGAAAATTCAAAGAGCAATCTGTTGCATATTGCGACAGTGGAAGAATAAATAATTAGAGAAATATTTTAAGTATTCTGAAGGCTTTGTTTTTTGTTATACAGTATTTTAGGAAAATCACCAAAAGCATGAATATTTACCTGTTAGTCCAAACTATATATAAAAAAATACATAGTAGTAGTCGAACCAAAGTCCAAAATTGCATGTATAACTAAGGATATTAAAAGATTAATCTGATCATACTGGATATCAACAAAAACCTTCGATGGATTAACTTTGCAAACAAAGTATACTTTAGATATTCTCTCTATGAAATCCCTACGGGAGAAATGGATAAATTTTGACAGAATCCATTCATAACCCCACGGAAGGATTAGGAGAAAGAATAGATGGAGAAGACTTTGAACGGAACAAAGTTTGTTTTAAGGACAAAAATTGGGGTGAAAATTAGCCACTTTATGCCATCACTACATTATGCTTGACTCGACTAATCAATACTTTGCATCATTCATTACTTGTACGGTAGGCGCCCCACAAAGAAGTTCATAGAAACTAAGTTTTATAAAATTATAGTTTTCCCTACACGTATATCAAAAACAACTACTGAATAGTATATCTAATCAATGTTTTTAAGGAAATTATAATTGGAACCGACAAAGGAGATTTCAAATGCCTCATCGTAAAGAAATTCAAGGGTAGAAACTGCTGAAATTTATGTTGTTCCATAGTTATGGCAGATATTCCCAACAATTCAAATCTCATCAACATGTTGACCAAGCATTGTCGCTACAAAAAATTCACTTTTAGACATTTAACAAAAATTATCACTTAGTATATTTTCGTTGTAAATTCAACAAACAGTAGCCCAGGTAGGCTGAACAATAAGGTAAACAGACACACATTAGGATGCAACAGGTGCATCCAATTGGGATAAAAATCATAACCTTAAAATATAAAAAATTACACTTGATATTGTCAGATAGAGAATATAAAAAATTACACGATATTATCAGGTAGAGAACTTGCCCTTTCTACATTAATTTTGAATCTATATATTTATTGGTGTCGCCAGAGCCTATATTTTTAGGATATTTTAAACTAAAAATAACAGATACTTTAACAAACTGAGAATACTACTCAGATTTTAGTTCTGCTGACTAATTAACTTCCATTTGTTCTCTTTTACGGATAAATTCAAGAAGCAGCACGACGAAACTAAGATTTTTAACAAACTGAGAATACTACTTAGATTTCAGTTGTGCTGACCAATTAATTTCCATTTTTTCTCTTTTAAGGATAAATTCAAGAAGCAGGACGACAAAACTAAGATTTTCATGTAACTAAACCATTTAGTCAAACATTACTAGAAATAATTCATACACAGAATAGCTATCTATAAGGAATAGCAATTTTTACCTCTTTTTTTTTGTTCCAAGTACTACTTTTCGCCTTTATCTCCCGGGATACGTGAAGTTTATAATCTAACTCTGAAGGACAAAGATGGATTAATAAGCATACGGAAATTTGAAATACCCCAAAGATTGCAACAAAAATTACAGAACGAAATTGGAATAGAGAAATTTTAAGGGCCCGGATTATACAAATTGCATAAACAAATCGAGTGTAAACTGCTAAGTTGAATTAATTTAGGTGGATCCTCGAGGAATCAATCCAAACCCAACAACAGTTGAAGGAAAAGAAACAGAAGAGTAAAACTAACCTTCTAAGCTTGTGATTATCTTGATGGAGCAAATATTGAATTGTAAAAACTCAGCAAAAATCACAATCTCTTGTCAATATATAGCAGAATTTGATGCGTCAGCGGAGAAGCCAAGGGAATCTAAACAAAGAGAAAAGAGAGATGCAAAGGAAAATCTTGGTAAAGTAGAGATTTAGGCGGTGGCAGTCAGAGTGGTTTGCGAAATTACCTATGTATTTTTTCTCTAAATGACTCAAATCAGCCAATACAGGGACACAACAAGAATTTGGATAGCACAAGACTAGTAAGGACGAAATTTCCCCTACCAGCAAGCAGACATGTCGACGAAGAGGTGTCTGCTTCACCTACTATACTCGTGCTTCACTATTCTATAAGTAATCCATCACCCAGAAATACAGAACATTAAAGAGCTTAGACATTTTTCTCTTTTTCTGTATTCACACACCTCATTTTTTTAAATTCCCTAGAAATTTGATACATGGAGTCATATCAAACTTTCAAAACACCAAATAATTTAACTGACTTTAAAATGTTTCCTTCTAGTGAAACATCAATTCCTGTTCTACAACATTTAATCAAGTTCATGAGTAAGTCGTAAATAGGTAACCTTATATCTGGGAGATTGTAGAAAAAGCACATGTGCAATCTAATTACACATCAGAGAGCAGTATGAAAGGAATAACACATCTAGCTGAAGATTTGTTGTTACTTGAACAAATGAGAAGATACTATTTTGAACCATAACTTTTGACACTTCAGGTGAATTAGGAATTAACATACATATCTAGCCAAAAAGAAAACTGACCAATCAATCTTATGCCTAGTACCATCCTTTCTCAGAATTTTAGTTTCATCTACAAGGACATTTGGGATAAGTCCGAAAATTGGGCACATATTAATTGGGAACAGTAAGTCCCAAACAAAAGATGGTCAATGACAAAAATATAGCAATAAATGAGTAACACACTGGTAGCTGCGTAAAAAATTAGAAGAAAACATATATACCTGCGGCTCTTAATTAAGTTCATGCTAATTAATTAACCCCAACTCACAGCAATCACTACTGCTCCATGAAATATCTCATCTCAAAAAGGCTAGAGAGGTGCCCTACAAATTGGGACTTTCATTACCATTGTGAATTAAAATATTTCACCAAGAGGACAATACATGTTAAATCATGCATTTAGTTCATAATGCATCTAAAGTAAAATAATATTTAAAGCACTACCAGATTATGGATATATTTATAAAATTGGATCATCAAGATGCTTTTGTCTGAAGAAATCGAGAGAATATATTCACAATATGATACTGTAAATAGATGTTTCTCTTACTTAAAATTACTATTTGTTTACTGTAATTAGATGAAGACCAAAGAATTACTTACCGGATAGCCAGTGTTGTGCCAAATTGTGTCATACCTTGGCTTCTGATAGTACAACGGTCTATTTATAAGATGGCAGCTGCCTGAATGATTTCTTCGTATACTACGTTGTGTGTTGTATGATCATCATTGCTATCAAATGTTGGTGGTCGGATCAATAATTTCACAGAATTCGAATTTTTTGCTCAGGATAAAGCAACATAAAGTTGACCGTGGGAAAAAACAGGCTCTCGTAAATAAATTCCAACAAAATCTAACGTCTGACCTTGAGCTTTATTTATAGTCATAACAAAATATAATCTAATAGAGAATTGTGTTCCTTTGAAAGGAATAGGTCATCTTGTAAAGATAACAACGGTATTCTCGGAATAAATATATGTGTATTTTTTAAATCCCCACTTGCAATTTTTGCACTTATAATATTCCTTTCAAAATTACAACATACAACTCGTGTACCATTACATAAGCCTTTACACAGATTTAAATTTCGCAATAACATACCATGATAATTTTTTTTAAGGTTAATTTATACGGAGGTAAACCAACAAGGTGTAAGCTATGCAAAAAATCTTCATATTGACTTTGATCATTTGTTTCAGTAGTTTCATCAAATGCAACATATGTCCTAGAATCACCCAATAATTAAGTTATGAGCATATCATTTATTTTATCAACAAAGTCATTTTTTGTTGTCAGAATAACACGAGAAGATGTAGAAGACATATTACAAGGAGATGCATAAAAATCTGGATAAGTTACTCTAAATAAAAGATTCAACGATTCTTTTTCACTAATAAAAGGAACAATGAAACAATTAGGGATTTTAATCTTACTTTGCCAATTTATTTTTTTCTTTTCCGCGCCCTATTTTCATCAAATATTCACAAAATGCAGAATCTGTTCTCGCTCGCAGATTTACTGATAATCGCAATTTTTCGAATTGATTCCAAATGTCAGAACATAGCAAGCTTTCTTGTATGAAGTCCTCTTTTTTTCCACTACGAATAACTGGAAGAGTTTGCCTGAAATCACCATAAAAAACAACAACTTTCCCACCAAATAGTATCTTCATATCCATTAGATCTTTCAATAGTAAATTAAAAGACTCTATCAATTCTGTTTTAGCCATTGATACTTCATCCCATACGATTAATTTGGCATCTTTTATCAATAATGCAAGCGAACTTTGTTTACTAATATTACATGAGAATTGTCCATCAATATTAATAGGAATTTTAAAATGGGATTGAGCAGTTCGTCCTCCGAAAAGAATTGAAGCTGCAACACCAGAGGTTGATGTTGCTAAAGCTACAAATCCTTTTGATCGTATAGTAGCAAGTAATGCACAATACAAAAAAGTTTTTCCTATTCCTCCAGGACCATCTATAAAAAACTCTCCAGGTTTATTTTTAAATATTCTATCAAGAATTATATTATATGCTTCTCGTTGTTCATTGTTCAATTTTACTTCCAATAACAAATCTTCTTCTCTAAAAATTATATTTCTTTCAAAATGAGAATCTTGAGCCTCTTTAGCAGCTGATGAAGCTAAAATTCTTTCAGGTACAAGTGTAAATTCATTTATGTCATGACCCATTGAATGCAAAATATCATTAATATGGTTTAAAGTCATATGACGAATCTGTTTCTTATTCAAATTTGGCATAATCTTAAAGTCTTCAGACATAGAATCTTCAAATTTGTCCCAAAGTTCTTTTGGATTAGAAATAGACCAACAACATAGCAAATAAACATCTTAAACTATAAGGCATCTGATATCTTACAGCTTCTGATATACAGTCAACCAAATTATTATCGCATTGTAGTAATCCTTTTTTTTTCTGCGGCTTCTTTGAATGTACTACAACATACTCCATTTACAGTTAGTAAATATTCATATGATTTTGGTCCTCTAATATTCATTAATAACAATCGAATATAGTATCTTTCCCCCTCTGTAGGATGACATTTCACAATACGTCCAATAACAGTACCCCGTTGTCGACGTGTCCACATCCTATATTGTTTGGACCATACAAAATATTCTGGAAATTCCTTTAAAGTAACTTTAGATTTTTAGCATCTTTGTTTTCTCTGTTCATCAAAAAAAATTCTGTCAACATTGTTTTTCTAATCATGGGATTACTTATAATTGCATTTATGGTCTGTATGGTTTTAAAAGAAACAAATTGTTGTGCTTCAAGATGTAGTTGAAGATGGTAAACAGCATGGCTCATTTCGCTAATGGGAAAACCAAATAAATGCCAAGTTGCTTCTGGCAGCGAAACCCATCTAGCGGATTGATATTGTTTGATCTCATCTATTTCAATATTTGGATCATCAGCATGTATGGAAAAAGCAATTTTATCATGTCCCTTGCAAATATATTTATAAAGATATTCGACAACTTTAATATCAGAACAAACTTCAACATTAATATGACAATTAAATTTGCCCAATAAATATGGATTGTAAGGAACCACCCAGGAGTTATCAAGAGGTTGCCCTCTAATATTTACAACTTTGCCGGTATTTCGTCTTTGATATATTGGATACCCATCTTTTCCCTTTGATGTGTGATCGGAAAATTCCTTTGGATATTCAAACTTACAATATCCTTTTTTTTTTCTATACAAGGACATTTAGGATTTAAGCTACCACAAGGTCCATGCATCATATGTTTAGTTACAAGTGTATACAAGTAATCATTCGTATCAGAATCAGGCAGTTTAACACAAACAATTTTATCATAAGCTTTTGGAGTTAACAATTTATATTCGTTGTTGAGTATGATAAGAAAATGAGCATGTGGAAGACCGCCCTTTTGAAATTCAATAGTGTACATAAAAGCAGCAGCTCTTCCAAATATGTTTCTCTTTAGTATATCTTTTTTCATCTCTTCTACCTTCTCTCTAAACACTCGACTTACTAAATCAGGCCGATTTTGTACCTCAATTGTTACAAATAAATGTTCTTCTATTTCAGGCCAAGATGGATTACATGTCATTGTCAAAAATATATTAGGTTTTCCAAAATGTTGCACTAACACAATAGCGTCCATATATCTTTGACGCATATCTCTAGGACCTCCTACAAAACTTGCAGGAAGAAAACTTTGTTTACCAATATTTGATGCATCTCTCTCTCCGTGTCTTAGAACATCAAGAAGCCCCGCTAACGCATCAGCTCGACATAAATCTTAATTAAGTGAATAGAAATCTAACCTTTGATTCTCAAGCTTGATGAATTGATCAACTGAGTACTGTTGAAATACTCTCCCAGCATACAGAACTCTGTTTTTGTTCGTCATCCCTCATTTGAAGCTTATAACAGTAATATTCACGGCAAGATACAATATTTCTTTTTCGTTTCTTTTTTTTTTTTGCAGAAGTTCTGCTTCCATATCAAGAAGCATGTCAATTGAGGACATATTTTCTACACTCGGAAGTTGGTCGCGTTCATAGTAAATTCCAGTACTAATAGTATTGTTCGTTCTAATAATCTTTTTAATACCACAGTGCCATCCATTCTGTCCATAAGGAAATAGTAATGGATACTGCAACGGATCATAACAGCCATAGTAATAATTTACCAATTGGCTCTTACAACTATGTGTATAAATTCGAATGTGCGGTAAAGAAATATTGGAACTACTCTCATTTTCTAACCATATTGTTGCTACTTCTGATGGTGTTGGTAAGTTGTATGTTCTTTGATCTAAACCAGAGTTAGACTTAAGCGCAATATAGAAGTTGGATAATTTTGAAATATCTGTTAACGATTTCAAGAAAATGCAGTATGGGTTAATTTTTAAAGTGTCCATCAAAGTTCTGATAACTGATTCATTAAGCTTGTCAGAGAATGCCATTCGATTCACTACTTCATTATTTGTATCGTATAAATACAACTGTAGATTTTTAGCCGGTTGACTCGATGGCACTAAGTCATCTATAAAATGATACATTTTTCCTTGAACTCTAAATGTATAAATACCGTGATTTCTTCTCGCTAAATCTCTGTCATATTTCACTCCAAGAGAAGTAAATGCGAACATATTATTATACATTCTAACATAAGTGCAAAAATGTTGACATTCTCCAGAGTTTCCTAAATAAAGATTTAGCAATTCAGCAGGCATTTCATAGTGAACCAATTTCACTGAACCATTGTCGCAACAAAACCCTGGCGGTTCATATTCAAATTTTTTTGGCTTTACAAAATTCACAGTTTGATACGGGTTTAAGTCTAAAAGAGCTAGTAGGCAATTCATCAGTGTTGGAACAACCCAATATTGTATTTTTACGACTTGTGTATCTCAAATTTTAGCGAAGGAAAATATATCAGTTCAAGGGAAAAAATAACTAAAGTGGTTTGAAGGGTAGCTGAAAGCAAACCTTTCTTTGTTGTTGTATGCGACATACTGGTGTATTGTTCGGTGGACGTTCCTGACGTGGACCCTAACATATAAAGAATTATCATATAAGTATAGATATGTCAAAAAACTATAAATAACGCCATTGTTCCAGGCTTACCAACTTCAAAAATGTAGGAGCTACTACTTATATCTCTGTCATTATCAGAAATAACAGAAGCATCAACTGAGTGCACATTTGGTAAGACAGACAAAGAGAAAACAAGTTAATCACATGACATTGATGCGTGAACATGTAAACTAAAATATACACATACAACAAGCAAGTTATTAACTAAAAAAATAATGTTGTACTAACTTGTTTCCAAGAGAGAAGATGAGGCTCCTCTTACACCAACTGTATTCTCGATCTGCTCTTTGCTAAATTGACAGGCAATTGATACCTCCGTGGAATTACCAATAGGATTATGTGTTGTAGAATGAAAGTATACCATTCGTCATTGAATTAAGTTTAATTCTCTTCTGTCTGCCGACATATCTCTATATATCTCACGACGTCTCTGTTTTATTTTGACGCCTCTTTCTTCAGAGCATTGACGCTTCCTTTTTTTGTTGGCATGTGGAATCAATATTTTTTCAAGCCTAGGCATCTTTTTACAGTCACAAAACTTGATCGCTGCCAAAAAAATGAAGAAACTTCTGTTAAAGTTGCTAAATTGCTCTACACAAACCATTATTAGAATATGAAAAATATGCATGAGAAATTACAACATGTCATTTTGATACACCAGTAAATTGACTATAACAGCAAACTAATGTCAGCCCTTTGATCCAACCTCTTCCCCTAATGTGATGACCCAAAGGGTCATCAACTGTTTCTTCATCCGTTCTGTGCTTTCGAGGCCTTGAAAACCTCATTTTCTATTGCCTCGATTTACGTACGCAGTTTGGGCGCATAGCCGGAAAGCTTTTATGTTGAATATGTGAAATCTATGAAAAATTTGAAGAATTTTGATATTAATATGATTAAAGTTGACTTCGATCAATATTTTTGGTAAACGGACCCGGACCTGAGATTGGATGGTCCCGGAAGGTCTGTAGAAAAATATGGGACTCGGGCATGTGCCCGAAGTCGAAATTCGAGGCCTAGAACCCGAGTAAAAGAATTTTTTTGTTAAATTATTTTTCTGAAATTGTTAAGGAAAATGGAAATGAAATTTGATCAAAAAGTAATGGTATCAGGCTCGTATTTTGGTTCAGACACCCGGTACAAGTCTTACATATTGTTTAAGCGCTTCCTGTAAAGTTTGGTTGAAAACGGACGTTGTTTGACGTGTTTCGCCCTTAAATTGGAAAATTTGGAAGTTTATAAAAAATTGGAAAGATTTCTTGGATTTAAGGCTCAATTTATTGATTTTGATGTTATTTTGGCAATTTGATCGCTCGAGCAAGTTTGTATGATGTTTTTGAGTTAGTGTGCATATTTGGTTTGGAGCCCCGAGGGCTCGGGTGAGTTTCGAATAGGTATCGGGGTGGTTTTGATCTTAGGAAAACTGCAGAAAATCTACAATAGGTGCCCAGTGATTTTACTCATCGCTTTCGCGCTAGGACTCATGCGTTCGCGAAGCTTCAGCTTCGTCCTTCATCGCGTTCGCATCTTATTCTCGCGTTTGCGTAGAGTAGTTGACCGAGAAGACTTAGCCTTCATTTTACTCATCGCGTTTGCGCTTGTATTCACGTGTTCACGTAGTTCAACCTCCCCCTTCACCGCGTTCGCGATCCCCTTATCGCGTTCGCGTATAACAGACCCTGGGCCCCTAACATTTTCTTCTACGAGTTCGCATTCCCCTTCACGCGTTCGCGATGTATTTCCCAGTTTAACCTTCGCGAACGCGGCCCTCTCCCGCGAACGAGAAGGACAATTTTTCCCAACGAATTTTTAAGTTAAAAACAGAACAGTAGCTTGGGATTTTTATAAAAATACACGAAACCCTTTCTTCTCCAAGCACTTAGGCGTCCATTGATGCTCCCTTTCATCAAAACTTCTTGGGTAAGCATTGTTAAACTTGTTTCCTTCAATTTCCTTCATTAATTACTGAAATCCTAGCCCTAAATCATGAAATTCAAGGTAGAAATTATGGGTTTTGGGTAGAGTTAGGGTTTTGAGAATTTTGGGTGATTCAACCTCAACTTGGGGTCGAATCTTAAAACAAACTATATATTTGGACTCGTGGGGTTATGCGTGATTGGGTTTTGGTCCGAGCCTCGAGTTTGGACCATGTGGGCCCGGTGTCTAATTTTGAAATTTTTGGAATAATGCTAGAAAATTCATATTTAAGCTATGGGACGTTGCCATTGAGTCTTTATTGATATTATTAAATTGATTGTGCCTAGATATCACTGTACTGGAGGTGGAACCTCGAGGTAAAGAAATAGTTGAGTATTAAATGGATTTCAAGGCTTGAGGTAAGTGTTTGGTTTAACCCTAGCTTGAGGGAATATGAGTTGAGTCTTGTTGCTAATTGCTATGTGATCGAGTACGATGTATAGGCATGGTGACGAGTATCTATACATCGGTGTCTAGCATGAGCGTGAGTCCTTATAATGTGATTTACCATGACTTGGTTGTGAACTCCGTGTTTATTGGAGAAATTCTATATTTTGTGAATAACATGTGAACGGTAAAATAATTATTTGATTCCTGGGAGCATTGGCTCAAATTGTGATACGAATATTAAAAGTATATGAAATGGCTGGATTCTTTGGAGCATTGGCTCAAAATAGTAGAGTGAATTATAAGATAAGAAAAGTAAGAAAAAGAAAGCGTTGTTGATTATTCACTTGCCGGGACGTGTTATTGTTTTTGGTGATTGTTCCTCCCTTACCGGGATTTAGTTGTGTTGTTATTTTCCCTTGCCGGGGCATTGAGTTTATTGATACTGTTTCCTTGCCGGGATTTAATTATTTTTTCGTATTCCCTTGCCAGGATATTCTTCTCTTGTTTGTTTACTTCTTGCCCTGTATTTTTGACTGTTGTTTGGGTAAGAAAGTATAATATTGGTGGAGCGGGTTACATGCCGCAACAAGGATATATGAGGATCGGATTGCGCGCCGCAACAACGATACCTGATAAACGATATGGGTCGGGTTGCACGCCGCAACAATGATATATGAGGATCGGGTTGTGCGCCGTAACAATGATACCTGATAAATGGTATGGGTCAGGTTGCACACTGTAACAGTGGTATTTGTGGATCGGGTTACACGCCGCAACAATGGTAATGATGGACCGGGTTGCACGCCGCAACAGTTGTTGACACTATGTGTTTATATTGAACATTGTTTCCTTGGTTATTGTGAATCTAAGCTGCTTTAGTTGTTATTCGGAATTTCTGTTATTTATGTTATCTCCTCATAGTATGTTTCCCCTTCCCATATTGTTAGTTGTTTGATATTTCGTTTCCGTTTTATATTATAACTGCACAGGTTTATGGGTGTCCAGTCTAGCCTCGTCACTACTTCGCGGGGTTAGGCTAGACACTTACCAGCACATGGGGTCGGTTGTGCTGATGCTACACTTCTGTGCATTTTTGCACAGGTCCAGGTTTTGAGGAGCAGCAGCAGTAGTAGTGCGGGAGCATGATTTCATTATCACGAGATTGAGGTAGCCTTGTAGGCGTCAGGAGGCCCGGCGTCTCTTCTTTATGTTTTTCTTATTTGACTGTTGCCTCATTGTTTCGAGACAGACAGCTATTATATTTCTTTCATACCTTTGTATTTAGTTTATTCTTAGACGTTCGTGAGTAATATGACACCAAATCTTGGGTAGAGGATATATTTAACTGTTCCGCATTTTGATTCGTATTTATCAGATAGACTTTCGTTATTGTTCTTATTAGAATAAATATTTTATATTGATGCTATAGACTGTTAGGATAATTGTTTAATTATGAAAAAGGTAAATAAGTTGGCTTTCCTAGCTACTACGAGTAGGCGCCATCACGATCCCGATGGTGGAAAATTCGGGTCGTGACACCTAATCATCATAAGGCTAATGAAATCAAAATTCACAACAACTTATACCCTTGTTGGTCAAACTAACAATTTTCCTTTCAAAGGTATCCAACTTAATGAATGAACTCTAACATCCAAAGATAAAGAAAACCTAAATTTTCATTCTTCACTAAATATAACATACATCTCTGTTCTTAATGCAAGGGATAAAAAATATACAAAAGTCCCCTGATCTATGAATCTCCCCTGCAAAGCTTCAATTTTAATAAGCTAGACACTACCAAAACGCTTCAACTAATTTAACTTTGAGTTCAAAAATATTAATCACAATCTAAAAATTCCAAAAAGAAAACAAAACTATAACCAGATTCAAATCAAAGCGAAACGCAAAACGATCTATAAATTCCAAAAGACAAAAAAAAAATAATTTTTTCATCAAACAACTGATTTAACAAAAACTTTTACCCTTACATATGGATTTGTTGTATCTTTTTCTGATTTGGTAACCTCGACCAAAATCACAATAACACAGAAAACACTATCCATAAAATAAAATTATTCTATATAATAATTACCTTGAAATAAGTAGAAAATTCGAAAGTGAACTTATCAAGTAGCAGTTGCTATGACCTCTGATTAGCAGACAATGTGTTGTTGAGAGAAATCCCACAGAAAAATAAAGCAAAATACCAAAAGAAGATCTTTAAATTGAGTAGGCACAACAACTTAAAGTCGGAAGTTCACAGAGAAAAAGCTAAGGTAATCCCAAAACAAAGTTGTGGAGAAGAGAGTATCTGCAGGTTTATAATTTTCTGTTGTATACAAAAATACCTTGGAACTGTCAATCTAGGTTTGCTTTGTAACTATAATGAGTCAATCAAGATATAAAACCTGTCACTTTCTCCTGTTTAAAGATAAGGCAACAATCAAAGGTCAAAAGTGGGCTTTAAAAAGCAAAGATAACAGTGAAAGGTCAAAAGTAAACTTTGAAAATACCTAAAAGTTTATTTATTTACAAACTAGTGTGATGGCAGTTGATGTAAAAATATTGAAAAGCAGGGTTAAAAATATTATGGCTGAAGCTGGCATGTCGACGAAAAGCAGGCTGCTTCACCTGCTCCTATGGTACTTCTTATATAGGAGAATATATAGGTAGAGGAAAAAGGAAAAGGAGAATAACAATCAATTATTGGCACATTCTCTTGACATATAAAAACGATAGCTTTTTCAATCGAAAGATGATGGATACTTGTGTGGTTTTATAAGATCTGGTGGCTCTTCTTCCTCAAGGTCCTCGATTAATCAGGATGAGTTTGAGCTATTGAATAGAAGAATAGCAGAGATCACTGAGTTGTATGCACATGAAAAGGCTGTGCGGGAGGAGGAGACAAAGCGAAGGGAGGAAGAGACAAAGCGAAGGGAGGAAGAAGATAGGCGGAGGGATGAAGAAATGAGGCGAAAGGATGCTGTATTTACTCGTGTCGCTGGTGACGTTGAAAGCCTCAAGGCCCAGCTAAACTACCTCTTATCATCTGGTGGAATTCCTGCGCCACGTTCTCCATCACGCTCTAACAAAACTAAAGAGTAGTTTCTTTTATTAATATGATTTTTGGTAGGACTATGATGTTGGATGTTATGTATCAATTGGATAAGATTGAATGCTGAATTTCTTATATGAATGTTAAGTTGCATTATTAGTTTATAGTATTTTCAGTTTTGGTTGGTTGTTAATTAACGAAATGGATCGGAAGATGTTGATCTTCGTATGTGAATGTTTAATTGTATTAAGGTTGTTGGTGATTGTATTTTTTTGTTTGGTAGGTGGTGCAGTATATTTACAACATTGTGCACAAAAATAATCTCCAAATTTCCCACGGAATTGCCACTGATTCCGTGGGAAGGTTCTTCACTTTAGTTACAGAACTTGCATATTTTCCACTTATATCAGTAGGAAAGTTCATACTTTTTTTTTCACAATTTGCATTTATCCAACTGTTATCGGTGGGAAAGTTCATAATTAACACATTTCACACGGATGTCGGTGGGAATGTTCATAGTTTATTTTTTAGAACTTGCATCTTACACGATTATCAGTGGAAAAGTTCATACTTTATTTCCAGCTCCACATGCATTTTCCCCATCATTTCCGTAGCTAATGACTAAATTAATAAAAATTACTACTAACAGTTTCCACTGATTGTTAGTGGAAAATTTTATTATTTTTATTTTCGTGGCTAATGATTAAAATTAATAAAAATTACTAATTAATAAAAATTACTAATAATAGTTTCCACTGATTGTTAGTGGGAAATTTCATTATTTTTCCTAGTAAAGGTTCTGAGGGAAAACCGTAGAAAATTTCCCACCGCTTCTCTGGGAAGATATTTCCCACCAGGCATTTTTCCGGTGACTCGTTTCGGTGGGAATGCGGTGTGAAAACCCGATTTTCCCACCGGTTTTCCACTGGTTTCGCCGTGGGAAATCTATGTATTTCTAGTAGTGCATGGGTACACATTGTTATATGAGATATAGCCCGAGGAGCTGGTATTGTTCTGTGTTGGTTTTTATTTCTGCAAATTATACTATTCACTGCTTATTTTGGGATTTTATTTCTGATTAAAGACTTAGTAGCTATTATTTTAATTGCTTAAAGTGAATTGGAAGTGTGTCGGCTGACCTTGTCTTCACTAGAGACGACATCATGACCGGGTTGGGTTTAGGGTCGTGACAGGTTCACAGCTTTTGTCTAAACCAAACAGTGCTATCAATTATTTGGTTTTGATTTTCAAAGAAAATCTCCATATTTATCTCAAGCTAATATAGTCTAATAAAATAAGTAAGCTGATTTTATATTTGTTTTATGCGGTTTATGCGATTTAGACATTAGACTACTTTAGTAGAGCCGTGTGTATAAATTTGAATTTATTGTACACTATTAGTCTTTAATAAATACCTATCACCTAGGGTAACATAATATATGACCCACCTTTAAAAGTGAAAATTCGATTGAGAAAGATCAAGTTCATGCAAATTATATCTATTCAGAAAAACAATACAAAATTGTTAAAAGAACAATTTTTAATATTTACATTAGCCCCAATTCAAAACTTTGGTTGTCCAAACATTATACAATAGAGCAAGTAAAGAATAACCAAAAAAAGTCAAGGAGAAATATAAAAATAGCCAGATTTATAACTGGTCGTTCAAAAATAGCCCAATTTCAAAAGTAATTGAAATTTAGCCACTTTTTATTTAAAGATAAATCTGAGCGAAAATACTATTCAAAACCCGAAAAACACTCCAGTATATTATGCTAAAGTTCCAGCATAAGTATACTTGAACTCCAACATATTATACTGGAGTTCTAGGATAGTATGCTGGAACTCCAGCATAATATGATGGAGTTCCAACATAAGTATGCTGGAATTCTAGCATAATATACTGGAATTCCAGCAAGTATATTGGTCCAGTATAATATACTGGAGTTTGGAGCATCAGTGCTCCAGTCTCCAGTATATTATACTGGAGCCAGCAAAGTATACCTATCACGACCCGGATTTTCTACCATCGGGAGTCGTGATGACGCCTACTGTCGGAGCTAGGCAAGCCAAGCATTCAAACATTTTCCGATAACAACACAACAGTAATAACAATAATAAACCTTTAATTAAAAGCGAAAGTCTTTTATGCTTATATAACTTAAATAAAATTTGCGGAAGTTGAAATACATTTCTACCCAGAGTCTGGTATCACTAGCTCACGGACTGCTATAGAGTACTAAAAACAAGTCTGAAAGGATATTACATACTGTTTGTCTCGAAACAAAGAAAACAAACTAAAACATAGAAGGGACTTCGGCCTGCGAACGCCAGCTAGGCTACCTCGTGAGTCCCTGGACTGAAGACAACTCCTGGGCAATCCTACTGCTTCTGTCCAAAACTACTCCTGGATCTGTACAAAAAGATGCACAGATTGTAGCATCAGCACAACCGACCCCATGTGCTGGTAAGTGCTTGGCCTAACCCCGGCGAAGTAGTGACGAGGCTAGAAAGGACCTACCAAAAAAAACCTATGCAGATATATATATATATATATATATATATATATATATATATACACACACACACACACATACAAAGGCAACTGAAATAACAACAAAAAAAATCAAATAAAACTGGGAAGGGGCATGCTCGGGGGAATACAGTGAAAATAGATCAACGGATATAACAACAAAACTACCTCAATACCATGACTCATATAAGTGGTCGGCGCGCCACACGATCCCATAGTATACATTTATAAGTGGATGGTGTGCCACACGATCCCATTTCATAATTCCTAAGTGGACGGCATGCCACACGATCCCATTTCATAATTTATAAGTGGACGGCGTGCCACACCATCCCATTTTATAATTCATAAGTGGACGGCGTGCCACACGATCCCATTTCAAAATTTATAAGTGGACGGCGTGCCACACGATCCCATTTCAAAATTTATAAGTGGACGGCATGCCACACGATCCCATTTCATAATTCATAAGTGGACGGCGTGCCACACGATCCCATTTCATAATACGTAATACATATAATCTTTCTAGAGGAGGCCCCATTAGGGGAATTCAACAACATAACGATTTAACCCCGCAAGGGTACAACTAACAGCCCAAATATCCCGGCAAGGGAGGGTACATATAATGCTTAAATCCCGGCAAGGGAGCAATAACAATAATAGACTAAGCATCTCGGCAAGGGAATAATCACACCACTTCTTCTTTTAATAACTTATTTCTCAATTATCAATTTCCAGTTCGAGCCAATGCTCCAACAATATACCAATCACAATTCTTCCTCAACCATTCACATTATATGAAACTTATCAATTAAACAAGGAAGATGTATCACAAAATCTGAGTCAAACACAATTAAGACTCACGGTCATGCTAGACTCCGGTGCATAGATAACCGTCACCATGCCTATACACCGCACTCCAAATTTAGCAGTTAGCAAATAATATCCTAGTCCTATTCCCTCAAGCCAAAGTTAGAACAAACACTTGCCTCGGTCCAAAGAATAGCAATCAACTCTCTAATACCGCCTTTCCTCTATAATCCGACTCCGAAACAATGGTATCTAGGCATAATTAATTCAATAATATCAATTAGGGCTCAACAACATAATCCCATAGCCTAGAAATGTGTTTTCTAGCATTCTTTAAAATATCAAAATTCGACACCGGGCCCACATGGTCCAAACCCGAGGCTCGGACCAAAACCTAGTGACCCATAACCCCACGAGTTTAAATATATAATTTGTTTTAAGATTCAACCCCAAATTGAGGTTGAATCACGAAAAATTCCCAAAACCCTAACTCTACCCAAAAGCCCCTAATTTCTACTTTGTTTTCATGATTTAGGTCTGCGAATTTGATAAATGATGATAGAAAATGAAGAAAATGAGTTAAGATTTATTAACCCAAAAAGTCTTGGTGAAAAGGAGCTTCAATGGACGCCTAAGTGCTTGGAGAAGAAAGGAGTTCGTGTATTTTTGTGAAAAGTCCCTATGTACTGTTTCTGGGAATTGAATATAACTGGGCAAAAATTGCCCTTCGCGTTCGTGGGAAAGGGACCGCGTTCTCGAAGGGTAGACTGGGCAATGCATCGCGTTCGCGAAGGGAAGGCTGCGAACGCGAAGAGGAAAAAGCTGGGGGCCCAGGGACTGTTATATGCGAACACGATAATGAAGTCGCGAACGCGTTGAAAGGTGAAGGCTGAGCTACGCGAACGTGGAAGTGCAAGTGCGAATGCGATGAGTAAAATGAGGGCCAAGTCTTCTGAGTCAAATACTCTACGCGAATGCGATAAGGTAGATGTGAACGCGATGAAGGATGAAGTTGAAGCTTCGCGAACACGAAGAAGAAAATCACTGGGCACCTGCTGCAGATTTTCTGCAATTTTCCTAAGTGCAAAACTACCCCGAACATCTCCGAAAATGCTCCCGAGCCCTCGGGGCTCCTAACCAATCACACACACTAACTCAATAACATCCTACGAACTTACTCGAGCGATCAAATCGCCAAAACAACATCAAGATCAAAGAATCAAGCCTCAAAATCATCATTTCCCTTTCAAACTTCTTAAACTTCCAACTTTTGATAATTAGGTCCGAAATACATCAAACGACGTCCGATTTCGACAGAACTTCACCGAAAGCGCTGAACACATATTTAAGACCTGTATGGGGCATCGGAACCATAATATGAGCCCGATACCATAGCCTTTTAATCAATTTTTATTTCCATTTTCCTTAATAATTTCAGAAAAACAATTAACAGAAAAATTCTTTTACTCGGGTTCTAGACCTCGAATTTCGACTCCGGGCACATGCTCGAGTCCTATATTTTTATACGGACCCTCCGGGACCGCCAAATAATGGGTCCGGGTCCGTTTACCAAAAATATTGACCGAAGTTAACTTTAATCATATTAATATCAAAATTCTTCAAATTTTTCACAGATTTTACATATTTCAACATAAAAGCTTTTCTGCTACGCGCCCAGTCTGCGCATGCAAATCGAGGCAACTAAAAGTGAGGTTTTCAAGGCCTTGGTCGCGCGGAAAAAGAGAGAAATCCGGTGGTGACCCTTTGGGTCATCACATTCTCCACCTCTAAAACAACTGTTCGTCTTCGAACGGACAAAAGAAAGAAGTACCTGAGTCAGGAAATAGATGAGGATAACGGCTCTACATATCAGACTCAGATTCCCAGGTCGAGGCCTCAGGAGGCTGACCTCTCCACTGGACACGCACTGAAGGAAAACTCTTCGACCTTAACTGTCGAACCTGTCGGTCTAGAATAGCTACCGGCTCCTCCTCGTAAGACAGATCCTTGTCCAACTGGATAGTGTTGAAATCTAACACGTGGGCTGGATCATTGTGATACCTCTGAAGCATGGACACATGAAACACTAGATGCACGGCTGATAAGCTAGGTGGCAAGGCAAGTCTATAAGCCACCTCTCCCACACGATCTAGAATCTCAAATGGGCCAATGAACTAAAAGTGAGGTTTTCAAGGCCTTGGTCATGCGGAAAAAGAGAGAAATCCGGTGGTGACCCTTTGGGTCATCACATTCTCCACCTCTAAAACAACCGTTCGTCTTCGAACGGACAAAAGAAAGAAGTACCCGATTCAGGAAATAGATGAGGATAACGGCTCTACATATCAGACTCAGATTCCCAGGTCGAGGCCTCAGGAGGCTGACCTCTCCACTGGACACGCACCGAAGGAAAACTCTTCGACCTCAACTGTCGAACCTGTCGGTCTAGAATAGCTACCGGCTCCTCCTCGTAAGACAGATCCTTGTCCAACTGGACAGTGTTGAAATCTAACACGTGGGCTGGATCATTGTGATACCTCCGAAGCATGGACACATGAAACACTAGATGCACAGCTGATAAGCTAGGTGGCAAGGCAAGTCTATAAGCCACCTCTCCCACACGATCTAGAATCTCAAATGGGCCAATGATCTTTACATTATCCAAGGCCTCCTGAACTAAATCTGTACCCAATAACCGAGCCTCTCCCTGCTCAAACCATCCTACTAGAGACCGACATCGCCTACCATACAATGCCTCATATGGAGCCATCTGAATACTGGACTGGTAGCTGTTGTTATAGGCGAACTCTGCTAAAGGCAAAAACTGGTCCCACAAGACTTCAAAATCAATGACATAGGCTCAGAGCATATCTTCCAATATCTGAATAGTACTCTCGGACTGGCCGTCCGTCTGAGGATGGAATGCTGTGCTCATCTGAACTTGGGTGCCTAACTCCTGCTGAACTGCTCTCTAGAAGCGCGAGGTGAACTGCGTACCCCGGTCTAAAATGATAGATGCCGGCACCCCATGAAGGCGAACAATCTCTCGGATGTAGATCTCAGCCAACCTCTCCGATGAATAAGTGGTTGCAACAGGAATGAAATGTGCTGACTTGGTCAGCCTATCAACAATGACCCAAATAGCATCAAACTTCCTCTGAGTCATCAGAAGTCCAGTAACGAAATCCATGGTAATCCTCTCCCACTTTCACTCGGGAAGCTCAATCCTCTGAAGCAACCCACTAGGCCTCTAATGTTCATACTGGACCTGCTGACAGTTCAAACACCGAGCAACATATGCAACAATATCTTTCTTCATCCCACGCCACCAATAATGCTGCCGCAAGTCCTGATACTTCTTCGCGACGCCCAGGTGGATGAAATACCGCGAACTATGTGCCTCCGCTAAGATCAACTCTTGAATCCCATCGACATTGGGCACAAAAACTCGCCCCTGCAACCTCAAAACACCATCATCATCTAAGGTCACCTCCGTGGCACCTCCACGCTGCACCGTGTCTCTCAGAACACACAAATGAGGATCATTAAATTGCCGATCACGGATACGCTCCAATAATGAAGAACGAGTGACCGTGCAAGCTAACACTCTGCTAGGCTTAGAAATATCCAACCTCACCAGCCGATTGGCTAAAGCCTGAATATCCAAGGCAAGCAGTCTCTGGCTGATCGGAACATAAGCAAGACTACCCATGCTGGCTGACTTCCTACTCAATGCATCGGCCACCACATTGGCTCTCCCCGGGTGGTACAAAATAGTAACATCATAATCTTTCAACAACTCCAACCACCTCCTCTGCCTGAAATTCAACTTCTTTTGCTTGAACAAGTATTGCAGACTCTTGTGATCCGTGTACACCTCGCACGTCAAACCATATCAGTAATGCCTCCAAATCTTCAAAGCATGAACAATGGCTGCCAACTCTAGATCATGGACCGGATAATTTTTCTCGTGGATCTTCAATTGCCTCGAAGCATAAGCTATGACTTTGCCATCCTGCATCAATACCGCACCAAGCTCAATACGGGAAGCATCACAATAAACTGTATAAGGCCTTGAACCTGTGGGCAAAACCAATATCGGTGTCGTAGTCAGAGCTGTCTTAAGCTTATGAAACCTCTCCTAACACTCGTCTGACCATCTGAACTGGGCACCCTTCTGGGTCAATCTGGTCATCGGGCTGCAATAGATGAAAACCCCTCCACGAACCGATGATAATAACCTGCTAACCCCAAGAAACTCCGATTCTCGGTCGCTGAAGCTGGTCGAGGCCAATTCTTGACTGCCTCAATCTTCTTCGGGTCTATCTGAATACCCTTTGCTAATACGACATGACCCAAAAATGCAACTGAACTCAACCATAACTCGAACTTCGAGAACTTAGCATACAACTGACTATCCTTCAGAGTTTGAAGAACCACTCTGAGGTGTTGCTCATGCTCCTCTTGGCTGCGAGAGTACACCAGAATATCATTAATAAAGACTATCACGAATAACTCTAGATAAGGCCTGAATACTCGGTTCATCAACTCCATAAATGTTGCTGGGGCATTGGTCAACCCGAATGACATGACCAAAAACTCATAATGCCCATACTGAGTGCGAAATGCTATCTTAGGGACATCGGACGCCCTAATCCTCAGCTGATGGTAGCCAGATCTCAAGTCTATCTTTGAAAACACCTTCGCACCCTGAAGCTGGTTAAATAAATCATCAATCCTCGGCAGTGGATACTTGTTCTTTAACGTCACCTTGTTCAATTGCTGGTAATCAATGCACATCCTCATCGACCCATCCTTTTTCTTCATAAATAATACCGGCGCACCCCAAGGAGAAACACTAGGCCTGATAAAACCCTTCTCTAGCAAATCTTGCAACTGGTCCTTTAACTCTTTCAACTCTGGCGGGGCCATGCGATACGGAAGAATAGAAATGGGCTGCGTGCCTGGGGCCAGATTAATACAGAAATAAATATCCATGTCGGGCGGCATAACTGGCAGGTCTGAAGGGAAAAACCTCTGGGAACTCCCGAACAATAGGAATAGAGTCAATAGAAGGAACCTCTGTGCTGGAATCGCGAACATATACCAAATGAGCTATAGAATCACCCACTGGTATAGAAACATAAACAGGGATGCCCAAAGCATCACTAGGCATCGCCAAGAAGGGTGCAAAATAAGACGACACATATGAATACGTAGACCTAGGGTCAAATAGCACTGAAGCATCCCTATCACAGACCAGAATAGTACCTGTAATGATAGCATATGAAGACTCAGCCTCTGGCCTGGCTGGCAAAGCATAACACGGGGGCTGGGCCCCACCTCCCTAAACTATGTCTCTGGGACGATCGGCTACTGGTTGACCCCTACCTCTGCCGGTCCGAGCTCCACCTCTACAGTCTCTACCTCCACCTCTATGATCCCTACCCCCACCTCTAGCTAGTTGGGCAGCCTGTGGATTACCTGACGCCTGAATTATAGGACGAGGACCCTGCTGCTGAGAGCTGTCAGAAGCTCGAGGGCAATACTTGGAAATATGTCTCATGTCGCCACAAGTGTAACAAGCCCTAGGCTGCTGAGAATAACGAAGTGGTGGCACGCTAATAGGTGCTGATGGTGAACTGAAAAGTTGCTGGTTGGAATACTGCGACTGAGAGCCACGGCCACCGGAAGTACCATGAAAAACCTGAAGAGCTGACTGGAAAGGCCTCGGTGAATAACCTCTACCATAAGAATCCCTACCTCTAGACGAGGTACCACTGAACCTACCAGAATAACAAGGCCTCTTATCCGGCACTTGTCCACCTCCTCGTGCAAGGTCCATCTCAACTCGGCGGGCCGCATTGGTCGCCTCCTGAAAGGAAATATCACTACCAGCTCCCATAGCCATCTGAAGACGTATCGGTTGAATAAATCGATCAATAAATCTCCGAACCCTCTCTCGCTCTGTAGGGAGTAGCACAATAGCATGGCGTGCCAAATCAATAAACTGAGTCTCGTATTGTGTAACTGTCATGGAGCCCTGCTGGAGGCGCTCAAACTGCCTGCGAAGTGCCTCCCACTGAGTGACTGGGAGAAACTTGTCCAAAAACAACTCCGTGAACTGACCCCATGTCAATGCTGGAGACCCTGCTGGTCTAGATAGGAAATAATCCCTCCACCAAGTCTTGGCGGATCCTGCAAGCCAGAAGGTGGCAAAATCGACCCTATTGGTCTCCGCTATACCCATGGTCCTAAGGATCTCATGACAGCTGAATAAGAAATCCTGTAGATCCTCTGATGAAGCACCGCTGAAAGTGGTGGTGAAGAGTTTGGAGAACCGATCAAGTCTCCACAAGGCATCCGAAGACATAGCCTCTCCATCGCCAGTCTAGGCTGCAATACCTGGCTGAGCTGCCATAGCTGGCTGAACAACTGGGACATGAATCTGGGGAGCTGCCTGCTCTGGAGTAAGTGTAGCAGGAGTCTAAACCCCTCCTCCAGCCTGAGAAGTGGCTGGTGCTACTGGCAGCAAACCTGCTCTAGTGACACTCTCCATAAAGCCTGCCAATCTGACTAGAGCGTCCTGAAGATGTGGGGTGACCATGACCCCTCCTAGGACCTGAGCTGGGCCCACCGGAGCTGCTGGGGCTGGAACCTCCTCATCATAGTCAATATGAGGCTCCACCTCTGGGACTTCTGCCCAGGGCTGAGCTCTGCCCCTGCCTCGGCCTCTGCCCCTCGCAGGAGCTGCTGCTGGGGGCTTGGGCTGCTGCGCGGTAGAAGAGGAAGTACGTGTTCTCGCCATCTGCAAAAGAACAGAGTAGAAAGACTATCAGTATTTGAGAAAAATAATCGCACGACAAGAAAGAACAAAAGTGAAAATTTTCCTAACTCCGTAGCCTCTAGGGGATAAATACAGACGTCTCCGTACCGATCCCTCAGACTCTACCAAGTTTGTCCGTGAGTAGCGAGATTTATGCAACCTAGAGCTCTGATACCAACTTGTCATGACCCGGATTACCCACCATCGGGAGTCGTGATAGCGCCTACTTTCGGAGCTAGGCAAGCCAAGCATTCAAACATTTTTCGATAACAACACAACAGTAATAACAATAATAAACCTTTAATTAAAAGCGGAAGTCTTTTATGCTTATATAACTGAAATAAAATTTGCGGAAGCTGAAACACTTCTCTACCTAGAGTCTGGTATCACTAGCTCACGGATTGCTATAGAGTACTAAAAACAAGTCTAAAATGATATTACATACTGTTTGTCTCGAAACAAAGAAAACAAACTATAACATAGAAGGGACTTCGGCCTGCGAACGTCAGCCAGGCTACCTCGTGAGAACAGGGACTGAAGACAGCTCCCGGGCAATCCTACTACTGCTGTCCAAAAACTGCTCCTGGATCTGTGCAAAACGATGCACGGAGTGTAACATCAGCACAACCGACCCCATGTGCTGGTAAGTGCCTGGCCTAACCCCGGCGAAGTAGTGACGAGGCTAGACAGGACCTACCAAAAACAACCTATGCAGATATATATATACAAAGGCAACGGAAATAACAACAGAAAACATCAAATAAAACTAGGAAGGGGCAGGCTCGAGGGAATACAGTGAACACAAATCAACGGATATAACAACGAAACTACCTCAATACCATGACTCATATAAGTGGTCGGCGCGCCGCACGATCCCATAGTATACATTTATAAGTGGATGGCGTCCCACACAATCCCATTTCATAATTCATAAGTGGACGTCATGCCACACGATCCTATTTCATAATTTATAAGTGGACGTCGTGCCACACGATCCCATTTTATAATTCATAAGTGGATGGCGTGCCACACGATCCCATTTCATAATTCATAAGTGGACGACATGCTACACAATCCCATTTCATAATTCATAAGTGGACAGCGTGCCACACGATCCCATTTCATAATTCATAAGTGGACGGCGTGCCACACGATCCTATTTCATAATTTATAATTCATAATACATAATACATATAATCTTTCTAGAGGAGGCCCCATTAGGGGAATTCAACAACATAACGATTTAACCCGGCAAGGGACAACTAACAGCCCAAATATCCCGGCAAGGGAGGGTACATATAATGCTTAAATCCCGGCAAGGGAGCAACAACAATAATAGACTACGCATCTCGGCAACGGAATAATCACAACACTTCTTCTTTTAATCATTTCTTTCTCAATTATCAATTTCCAATTCGAGCCAACGCTCCAACAATATACCAATCACAATTCTTCCTCAACCATTCACATTATATGAAACTTATCAATTAAACAAGGAAGATGTCTCACAAAATCTGAGTCAAACACAATTAAGACTCACGGTCATGCTAGACTCCGGTTCATAGATAACCGTCACCATGCCTATACACCACACTCCAAATTTAGCAATTAGCAAATAATATCCTAGTCCTATTCCTCAAGCCAAAGTTAGAACAAACACTTACCTCATTCCAAAGAATAGCAATCAACTCTCCAATATCGCCTTTCCTCTAAAATCCGACTCCGAAACAATGGTATCTAGGCATAATTAATTCAATAATATCAATTAGGGCTCAACAACATAATCCCACAGCCTGGAAACACATTTTCGAGCATTCTTCCAAAAATACCAAAATTCGACATCGAGCCCAAATGGTCCAAACACGAGGCTCGTACCAAAACCTAGTCACCCATAACCCCACGAGTTTAAATATATAATTTGTTTTAAGATTCGACCCCAAATTGAGGTTGAATCACCCAAAATTCCCAAAACCCTAACTCTACCCAAAAGCCCCTAATTTCTACTTTGTTTTCAAGATTTAGGTCTGGGAATCTGATAAATGATGATAGAAAATGAAGAAAATGAGTTAAGATTTACTAACACAAAAAGTCTTGGTGAAAAGGAGCTTCAATGGACGCCTAAGTGCTTGGAGAAGAAAGGAGTTCGTGTATTTTTGTGAAAAGTCTCGTATCTACTGTTTCTGGGAATTAAATATAACTGGGCAAAAATTGCCCTTCGCGTTCGCGGGAAAGGGACCGCATTCGCGAAGGGTAGACTGTGCAATGCATCGCGTTCGCGATGGGAAGGCTGCGAACGCGTTAAAGGGGAAGGTTGAGCTACGCGAACGCAGAAGTGCAAGCGCGAATGCGATGAGTAAAATAAGGGCCAAGTCTTCTGAGTTAAATACTCAACACGAATGCGATAAGGTAGATGCGAACGCGAGAGGCATAACGCGAACACGAAGAAGAAAATCACTGGGCACCTGCTGCAGGTTTTCTGCAATTTTCCTAAGTGCAAAACTACCCCGAACACCTCCGAAAATACTCCCGGGCCCTCGGGGCTCCTAATCAATCACACACACAAACTCAATAACATCCTACGAACCTATTCGAGCGATCAAATTTCCAAAACAACATCAAGATCAATGAATCAAGCGTCAAAATCATCATTTCCATTTCAAACTTCTTAAACTTCCAACTTTAGATAATTAGGTCCGAAATATGTCAAACGACGTCCGATTTCGACCAAACTTCACAGAAAGCATTAAACACATATTTAAGACCTGTACCGAGTGTCGGAACCATAATATGAGCCCGATACCATAGCCTTTTAATCAATTTTCATTTCCATTTTCCTTAATAATTTCAAAAAAATAATTTAACAGAAAAATTCTTTTACTCGGGTTCTAGACCTCGAATTTCGACTCCGGACACATGCCGAGTCCCATATTTTTCTACGGATCCTGCGGGACCGCCAAATCATGGGTCCGGGTTCGTTTACCAAAAACATTGACCGAAGTCAACTTTAATCATATTAATATCAAAATTCTTCAAAATTTTCATAGATTTCACATATTTCAACATAAACATTTTTTGGCTACGCGCCCGGTCTATGCACATAAATCGAGGCAACTAAAAGTGAGGTTTTCAAATCCTTAGAAGCGTAGAAAAAGAGAGAAATTCGGTGGTGACCCTTTGGGTCGTCACAATACCGGTCCAGTATAATATGCTGGAGTTCATATACAAGTGTACCGAGCTCCAGTATATTATGCTGAACCGGTCTCTATTACAACAAAACGATGGCTATTTTTTATTGACTTGGTAAACACTGGTTATTTTTAATTGACCGGTCCAAAAACTGGCTATACCATGTTATTTTTACAAAAAAGTCAAGCAAAACAATGATGGACCTGGGAAACTTGGAAGGCGGCAACATAGAGAGTCGAATTTTATCAAATGGGGCCCACAAGTGCAGAGAAATAACACGTATATCCAGGGATAAGAAAGATAGATCGTAGATTCCCAAGATACCCCTAACGACCCCAAGCTCCTCACTCTCAAGTAGGGGTGTTCATAAAAACCCAAGAAAACGAACCAAACCGATAAAAAAAATCGATACTTTTTAGTTTGGTTTGGTTTTGGTTTTGGTTTTGAATTTTAAAAACCGATCAAATTTGGTTTGTTTTGGTTTTAATCAGAAACAATCGAACCAAACCGACTATAGGAGTAGCTATTTCAAATTTATTATCACACCTATATATATGTATACTGTTATACAAAGTTTCAAAAAATTTATGGTAAATGTTAATAGTTTGCACTTTTAATATAGTTCTTTACCTTTACATTCTAGTTTGATTGGTAGTTTTCTTCGTTTAGTGTAAGAATCCATTTCGTATTAAAAATAACATATTTTTAATTGAGTCCTTAAATTATTTATCACTATTTAAGTCAATTATCATCAATATATCTTGGTAAATAATAGATTTCTCAAAGGGCAATTGATTTTATAGTGTTACATTAAAAATGCGGTCGCCGGAATATGTGTTTGGTAGTATATGTCTTATATTTAAGAAATAACCGAAAAACCCAAAAAATTGACATAAACCGAATCAAGAAAAACCGACTTAATTGATTTGGTTTGGTTCTAATATTTGAAAAACTGACTTACTTGATTTGGTTTCTTTTTAGGGAAAAACTGATCCAAAACGAACCATGAACACCCCTACTCTCAAGCACCTCAACATAGCTACAAACTATATCTTCAGTAACTTACTAATTTGAATATTATGCGGCGGTTAGCGATGGTGAATTCGCCGGTTCAGATTGGAGCAGTTGAAGATGGCGAATTGATAAAGAGGAAACTCTCTGCTTTCATTATTGAATAGCGTATCAAAGAAGAGAGAGAAAGAAAATAGTATAACTGAATAGCGAATTTAGTGGATTAGGGGTAGGAGGTAACCAAAATTAGATATTTTGCTATAAACATTAAAAGGTATCTATAAAATATATATTTTTTCAAATGATATCTATTTAAAATAAATAAGATGTTAACCTTTGCTATAGGAGGTAAAAATTTCTAAAATAAAATAAATCAGTAAAAATGATGTGTAAAGGTCTAGTAAGGATCCGATACAATTAATTCAGAGAGGAAAGATGGGTTACAATTATTTTATAATTAGAACATAAAAAGGATGGAATAATTAAATCAAATAAAAATTAACATGCTTAATAATCATAGAATACATATTTAATATTTAAATTAGATAAATTTTAGGAAAGGTTGCTGTTACTTCTATTTTTACCCTATTAATTTATAAGGAAATAGAATTTCACTTTGGAAGTATTAGTGTATAACTTAAAACTGTAGAAGGATCAAACAACCTTTGTCACGACCCAAAATCCAATAAGGTTCGTAGTGGCGCCGGACACCTCTGTTAGGCAAGCCAACTAAATTATCAATTAAATTCTCTTTTAATACCTTTGAAAATTTAGAATTTTTCCTTCCATTTTTCATAATTAAAACAATCTATACTTCAATTAAAAATTAAGTAATAACTACTAGTACACATCATTCAAAAACCATCCTAGAGCCCGGTGTCACAAGTGCATGAGCATCTATTGATAAGGAAAATAAAATGCAACATCTGTCCGAAATACAGTAGACAGAGAGTAAATATAAAAATGCTGAAAGGAACTACACTAGCTGCGGGTCGCCTCGAACAATGCAGCTCACCTAGTCCCAGAATCATCCGCGTTGATACGCCTAGTAGGCCGCTAGAGGTATATATGTACATGTGCAAAAAAAATACAGAAGTGTAGTATTAGTACGTAATCAACGTGTACTCAATGAGTATCCCGCCTAATCTCGAAGAAGTAGAGACGAGATGGCCAACTTCGACACTCACTAGAGGTCAACTGACAATATTCTAGAATTGTGAGGAACTCATGGATTCATATAGTAGTTTTAATTCGCGAAGCCAGAATGTTGGTAAACGCCTTCAACAAATAATCAGGGGCTTTCAAGGTTTATTCTTTATTATTTCATCAGTTTATATCAAGCCACAAAGGGTAAATTTCACGTTTAAATATTCTCAAGCGACAAAAAGCATGCGCAAATCACACCGAGGCGAAGGCCCGATCCAACAGAAATAAATATGCACTTGCCGAGGGTCGCCGGCGCGCCTATAGATGCATTTATTTAATTTCCAGAGGCTTTCGGCCCGTTCCAAAATAAACACACACAGACAGACAGTCAGTCAGGAAGTCAACATGGAGCAATTATCCAAGAAAGGCCAATTCTCTTTAATAATTTGAGAAAACGAAGCTTAAGTCTTTTTTAGAAATCCATTTATTAATTTAATGTGATTTAAGCTATTCAAGCCATCAATGGGTTCGCAATTAATCCAAGTATAACATGCTTTTGGGTCCTAGACTACTCCGACAATAGCATAATAGTAGTTACGCACGGACTCCCGTCACCTCATGCGTACGTAGCCCCCACAAATAGGAGCACATAACCAATTTAACTCACCTATGGGGTAAATTCCGCCTCACAAGATTATAAAGGAGACTCACCTTGCTCTGAAGATCCATAAACGGCCTTTAAGCCTTCCCGACGGCTCGATCATTGCCAAATGTTCCGAAACTAGCGAAATAACAGCAAACTAATGAGAATATACTCGAATACTTTTTAACAATTCAAATTATACAAATCCTCAACTCCGCTTAGTAAAATGACTAAAATATCCTCAGGCCCACGTGCCCGGATTCCGAAATTTCTCGAAGATATACACTACCCATAGCTTCACTAGCTCAAATATATAATTTACTCCTAATTTCATGCTCAAATTCGTGGTAAAATCTAATTTATCAAGTTTCTCCCAATTTTTCCCACAATTTTAATGCCTAATTCCATGATATAATCTTGTATTTAACTTGGAAAGGAGTAGGGGTATTTTACCTTAACATAGATGATGAAATCCCCCTTTGAAGCTCTCCAAAAATCACCCCAAGCCATGAGAAAATAGCTGAAATGATCCAAAACCCCGATTTAAAACAAGTCTGCCAACAGTGATTTCCGCTTTTGCGGAACTATTTCCGCTTATGCGGTCAAAACGCCGCTTCTGCGGCTCCTTCCCAAGCCCCCAGCTTCTGCTTCTGCACTTCCTTTTTCGCAAGTGCGGTCTTGCATCTATGGCTCCCTGACCGCATCTGCGGTCCCAGCTTTCCTCACCAAAATCCGCACCTGCGGTCTTCCTGGTCGCTTCTGCGACTCTGCCTCTGCGGATTCCTGACCGCATATGCGGTCCCTGCTCTCTTCACTCCCAACCGCTTCTGCGGTTCCTTCCTCGCTTCTGTGGGGCCGCTTCTGCGGTTCCACTTCCGCATAAGCGGAAATACCAGCAACCAGATCCTTCAACCATTCTTCAACTTCCAAATTTGATCCGTTAACCATCCGGAATCCACCCGAGGCCCCCGGGACCTCAACCAAACCTACCAACAAATCTCAAAACACATTACGGACTTGCTCGAGGCCTCAAATCGTATCAAACAACGCTAATACCATGATTTACACCCCGATTCAAGCTCTATGAACTTCGAAATTTCAAACTTCTGCTTCCGATATTTAAACATATCAAATCACGTCCGATTGACCTCAAATTTTGCACACAAGTCATATTGACATTACGGACCTACTCTAGCTTTCGGAATCAGATTCCGACCCCGATATCAAAAAGTCCACTTCCGGTCAGACTTCTCAAAAACCTTCAAATTTCTATCTTTAGCCAAATGGCTTCAAAATGACCCACGGACCTCCGAATTCACTTCCGATCGCGCTCCCAACTCCGGAATCACCATAAGGAGCTACTCCCAGTCTCGAAATTCCAAACGGACATCGATAACACTGAAATGCACTTCAAACCAAACTTATGAAATTTCTTCTAAAATGCTAACTTCCACAATTGGCGCCAAAACACTCCCGAGTTATCTAAAACCCGATCCGGGCATACGCTCAAGTCCGAAATCATCATGCAAACTTGCTGGGACCTTCAGATCTTGATTCCGAGGCCGTTTACTCAAAATTCCAATCTTAGCCATTTTCTCCAACTTAAGGCTTCTGAAATGAGAATTTTATTCCCAAATCAACTCCGAACTTCCCGAAATTCAGTTCCGACCACGTGTACAAGTCGATATACCTGAAATGAAGCTGCTCATGGCCTCAGACCGCGGAACGACGTGCTAGAGCTCAAAACAACCGGTCGGGTCGTTACATTCTCTCCCACTTAAACATACGTTCGTCCTCGAACGTCCTGAGAACTGTACTGAAGTAGTCTAAAATTACTGTTTAGCACCTCATGCACCTTCCCGTGCTACCACAACTTAGCTGAGCACATTAGCTCGATAAATTCTGAAGATATTCCCTTTTATTCAAGCAAATAAGACTTAGAGCCCGATTCCAACATCCGAAATTCTATTCTAGGCCTGTTTCCAACATACGATCGCCATATCAATCACTAGACGTAGTACTCAAACATGACTGCATAACTTTGCTGGATTCTTACTTTGCAACACTTAATCCATAGGACCGCGATAATATTTTCTGATCAACTTAGCCAAAATTCAATGAATTAGATGCTCCCATTGGACCTCATGACACACGCAAGTCTTACTCTAACTCTTACAATACTGCCACGTCGGATGAGATGTGCCAAAATTCATAATCAACTGCCGAGTCAACCAATCATTTAGTCTATACTTCTGACAAGAAACATTACCACATTCTGAACCAAATAATGATCTTTGCTCCTTAATATACTTCATATAATCGGATTGCACTGATCCTAAATCCCATAATCTCGTCTCACCCAGTACGAACTGCTCAGGCAATAAGCCACTCCGAATGCGATCAAAACTCTCATATGACGCCATAATGTGCTAATAGGACGCCAATCCGAACACAACACAAATAGGAAATCGAACTCTAGAAGGAATTACCTAACCCCCACACTAATACGGACCTTCCTTAGAAGATAGGAAGCAAAACACGCAAAAATATCGTATAGAAAACCAGACTCAACATCACACTGTTGCGGCGCGCAACCCGATCCAAATAACATACCCATGGCGGAGCGCCACCCGATTCACACATATATCTCACATAAGGAGATTGCAATTCGAGCTAAATCTGCTCATTAGAATAAAAATACCGAATATCGGTCATAACCACGCTAAGGAGCATAATACCATCCCTGAGGAAACACATAGCGCCATAGGCTACAAAACTCAAGCACAACTGAGGTGCAATAAAAGATCTGAATCTCAAGAGCCATTCTGCTCACATAACATCATCGCCACGCGGAACCTCAACACATAAGAATTTACCAAGCCTTCTCACAACTCATACAGCGCAATACATCATTGCCTGGAATAGCTGATGACAAAATAACACCCCGACTATTCCTTCATAAGGAATGCTCGCTAAAACGAACACATCTGGCCTGATATAAAGCCCTGTTCATATGTAAATCAATCCACTGATCTCAAGCTGATTTCTGATTGCACCAACTTGGCTAATAACCTTTCAAAGATCCCTAGTAACTCACTTTTCCTCATAACACATAAGAACAACCATCATAACAGGAGCAACCTCCTCAGTTCGTAACCCAATAAACAAAGTGCCCTCCAGGCATAAATTCTCAAAGTAATGATATTACCCAAATTCCTCATACTTGATTTAAATCTTTAGTCAAACAAGTGGCTACATGCCACACTGGTACAATCTTCCCGTGGAACACGTTCCTACAATCTTCCAAAATAAATAACGGGTTTGCACATCTAAACCACCGGCCGCACTAACGCTGAGAAGCGATCAAGAATCCTTAACCAGAATGCAAAGCCTCTTTCACAACACATCGATCTCAGGTGACGCTGAATACAATACCAATTTACTTTAAACATTCCACCCTCCTCTTGCTCATCCGAGCTTGTGACATCCTTACCAGCACCAAACTGCAACATCGATCCTTACTTCGAATTTCCATGCTACTCACTGCACCCAACGTGCCAACATATGATAGGACACGATTTTCATCGTAACTCTGAGATCATTAATATTTTAACACTTCATCATATAAGAACTTTGAACTTAATTCACTTCAGGAGAATCATAGCAACACACAGGTAAATTCTCATAACATTAGAATATGCAAATCGGTAGCTAGTGGTACCAAGCCACCATAGCCCTTCCGGAATCCGCTTCCACTTAACAAGCCATAACAGAAGAATGCTTCTGAATAACATCAATTACGGCGGCCGATAAGACTCACACGTACCGCCACAAATCATACACACAACTTGATCACGCTGAATGAACTGATCGCTAGCCCTAATATGCCAATTCAACTATGGCTAGTCATTCTACCTTCTTCCAATTTATCCTTGCTTGCCTTAGAAATAATACTAACTCCATTCAACATATAACATACTTTATCTACAATCACCCCGAGTAAACTTGAATCACGAGACCAGGCTGTCTCAATTCCCACAAACTATTTCATAGCACTCAAATGCTACACCACAAGACAAAATATCATTGAACATTCTGGGCACCTTCTCATAAGCTGCTACAAAGCTTGATTCTTAACTGTACTCATAGGCTCGAAATCATTGGGCACCACACTTTAACTTTTGAATTCACTAGGATCATTATTGAGAGCCACCCGCTCTGACTTGTTCCCGAATATAATCCACTCCATATATCTTATAACACACGAATACTCTCTGGGCGAAGCACCCGGCGAAATCACTTCCTCTGAAACCTATATCTATACAAGGCATAAATCCTTAACCTTTTTCCAAGTCCGAACATGAGCCAATAAGGCCAAACATAGCATGCCTCCAATAATTTATTCGCTTAAATTACCACTTATGGTATTTTCCTGTAACTGAAACAACCCATCGATATGCAAATAAACAGAAACCTTACAAGTAGTCAACCATGCAACCCAATCTTAGGCGGTGGGACTCTCCCACTTAGCTTGAAGCCACTATTACACAACTCTAGAACTCACCAGGCTCCAGGCTCATTTATCTCTTGTTGACATAACCTTATGCAATCATCCGCCGCAAATTCTAGGAATCATTATGTAATTACACATCTTTCATATTCTGAATCATCATCCACATTTGCACGTCCGATCTCTTTGTTGGATAACCAATATAATTCTTTGCAGAAGCTTCACTAACCACGCAGCCCCTAATCCGCTCACGGGAAATAACCCACCTGCGGAAATCACTTCCCGACACCTTCCAAATGCTGCTGCACGGGATACAATCAATATGACATCAACAACCAAATCCGGAGACCAAGCTCACTCTCTAGCTGCACTAGTTCGTTCACTCCTCGTGGACATCAATTAAATGTGCGGCAACACCTTTCCAAATTTAGAGTTATGCTACGTACTTCTTCATTTCAAGCAGCTCCTTCCCGTTATACCAAATCTCCTGCCGTATAATGGCCATACTTCAATTTGCATCCGCAGACTTCAATGGCCAGTCGCTAAAATCCCAGATCATTCCAAACTCTACTTTGGCACGTAGTCATCCTACTACCAAGCCCATATGCAACATCCGCCACTCTGCCACTTTGGGCAAACTCGCTTCTTTAATCACCCACTTTACCGTTACTTCATATCACTGGCCTTCTAGGAAATTTTGACACCACCTGACACTTCCCACACGTCTTTCCTCAAACTTTACTGCTCATTTGTGGCCTTAATAAACTCTATCTTCACGGCACTTGAACCCACAATGGCTGCTAACTTTTAAACCTTTCCAAAGATCATCATTATCGATCTGTCAACATTAGGAATTCTGATTCGATCCTAAACCACCGCACCATGCGATATCTGACAGCTGTATCTCCTATACTATTTCACAATATCTTGCCTTTAAGGCAAACTGTAGTAGATTATAACATCGACGAACTTCGTACGTTCCGTTAGGACCACGACACCCTCTCATAAAAGAAAGATCTACCACGCTTGCAAATACCAAGCCTCATTACTTCCACCAGCCCGCATCTGACCATTCTTAGTCCGACTGTCTTTTCCCTACCAGGAATAAAATACTGAATCCCTTGATTACATGCTGAGTAAACCTCCCTTCAATACCATTCACTGCCCCGACACGAGGGTAAACATCCTACCATCACAAAACTACAGAATAACTGTTCATAAGCATCATGGAAAACTGTGCCTAGCCTCAAGGCTCTTAGAAGTTTTGTTACTGAACTAAAATAATAGAATTTCGCTCCATAATGCGACTATAATAGTCCAATCAACTATACCGGGAAAATCATCCCGCACGACATTTGTAATGCCATTACAATCCTTCAATTTTTGATTTATAACAAGCGCTCACGTAAGATTGAGTAGGAAGAATTCAAAGGCATAAGCCTCAAAGGAATTGAATCGCACGATAAGGAAGTCAATAAGGGAAGTACTCCAAACAGCCCTGTAGCCTGCCGAGGATAAGTACAGACGTCTTCGTACAGATCCGCGAGACTCTACTAGACTTGCTCATGAGTCATGAGACCGACAGGAACCTAGTGCTCTGATACCATGTTGTCACGACCCAAAATCCACTAAGGGTCGTTGTGGCGTCGGACACCTCTGTCAGGCAAGCCAACTAAATTATCAATTAAATTCTCATTTAATAGCTTTGAAAATATAGGATTTTTCCTTCCATTTTTCATAATTAAAACAATCTCTACTTCAATTAAAAATTAAGTAATAACTACTAGTACACATCTTTCAAAAACCATCCCAGAACCCAGTGTCATAAGTGCATGAGCATCTATTGATAAGGAAAACAAAATACAACATCTGTCCGAAATACAGTGGACAAGGAGTAAATATAAAAATGCTAAAAGGAACTACACTAGCTGCGGGTCGCCTCGAACAATGCAGCTCACCTAGTCCCAGAATCATCCGCGTTGATACGCCTAGTAGGCCGCTAGAGGTATATATGTACATGTGCAAAAAAAACACAGAATTGTAGTATGAGTACGTAATCAACGTGTACTCAATGAGTATCCCGCCTAATCTCGAAGAAGTAGAGACGAGATGGCCAACTTCGACACTCACTAGAGGTCAACTGACAATATTCTAGAATTGTGAGTGAACTCATGGATTCATATAGTAGTTTTAATTCGCGAAGCCAAAATGTTGGTAAACGCCTTCAACAAATAATCAGGGGCTTTCAAGGTTTATTCTTTATTATTTCATCAGTTTATATCAAGTCACAAAGGGTAAAATTCACGTTTAAAAATCCTCAAACGACAAACAACATGCACAAATCACACCAAGGCGACGGCCCGATCCAACAGAAATAAATGTGCACTTGCCGAGGGTCGATGGTGTGCCTATAGATGCATCTATTTAATCTGCCGAGGCGTTCAACCCGTTCCAAAATAAACACACACAGACAGACAGTCAGTCAAGAAGTCAACATGGAGCAATTATCCAAGAAAGGCCAATTCTCTTTAATAATTTGAGAAAACGAGGCTTAAAGTCTTTTTTAGAAATCCATTTATTAATTAATATGATTTAAGCAATTCAAGCCATCAATGGGTTCACAATTAATCCAAGTATAACATGCTTTTGGGTCCTAGACTACCCAGACAATAGCATAATAGTAGCTACGCACGGACTCTTGTCACCTCGTGCGTATGTAGCCCCCACAAATAGAAGCACATAGCCAATTTAACTCACCTATGGGGTTAATTCCCCCTCACAAGATTATAAAGGAGACTCACCTTGCTCCGAAAATCCATAAATGGCCTCCAAGCCTTCCCGACGGATCGAAGTGTTGCCAAATTTTCCGAAACTAGCCAAATAACGGCAAACTAATGAGAATATACTCGAATACTTGTTAACAATTCAAATTATGCAAATCCCCAACTTAGTGAAATGACCAAAATGCCCTCGAGCCACGTGCCAAGATTCCAAAATTTATCGAAGATATACACTACCCATAGCTTCACTAGCTCAAATATATAATTTACTCCTAATTTCATGCTCAAATTCGTGGTAAAATCCAATTTATCAAGTTTCTAGGTTTTCGTCCAAAAATCCCAAATTTTCCCACAATTTTCATCCCTAATTCCATGATATAATCTTGTATTTAACTTGAAAATGAGTAGGGGTATCTTACCTTAACATAGATGATGAAATCCCCCTTTGAAGCTCTCCAAAAATCGCCCCAAGTCATGAGAAAATGGGTGAAATAAACCAAAATTTAAAACAAGTCTTCTGCCTCCAATGATTTCCGCTTGTGCGGAACTATTTCCGCTTATGCGGTCAAAACGCCATTTCTGCGGCTCCTTCCCAAGCCGCCCAACTTCCGCCTCTGCACTTCCTTTTATGCAGGTGCGGTCCCGTATCTACGGCTCCCTGACCGCATCTTCTGTCCCAGCTTTCCTCACCAAAATCCGCATCTGCGGTCTTCCTGGCCGTTTCTACGACTCTGCTTCTGCGGATTCCTGACCGCATATGCAGTCCCTACTCCCTTCACTCCCAACCGATTCTGCGGTTCCTTCCTCACTTCTGCGGGGCCGCTTATGCGATTCCACTTCCACAGAAGCAGAAATACCAGCAACCAGACCCTTCAACCATTCTTCAATTTCCAAAATTTATCTGTTAACCATTCGGAATTCACCTGAGGCCCCCGGGACCTCAATCAAACCTACCAACCAATCTCAAAATACATTACGGACTTGATCGAGGCCTCTAATCGTATCAAACAATGCTAAAACCATGAATTACACCCCTATTCAAGCTTTATGAATTTCGAAATTTCAAACTTCTACTTCCGATGTTTAAACCTATCAAATCACGTCCGATTGACCTCAAATTTTGCACACAAGTCATATTTGACATTACGGACCTACTCCAGCTTTCGGAATAGGATTCCGACCCTGATATCAAAAAGTCCACTTCCGGTCAAACTTTTGAAAAACCTTCAAATTTCTATCTTTAGTCAAATGGCTTCAAAATGACCTATGGATCTCCGAATTCACTTCCGATCGTGCTCCCAACTCCGGAATCACCATACGGAGCTACTCCCAGTCTTGGAATACTAAACAGACATCAATAACACTAAAATGTACTTCAAACCAAACTTATAAAATTTCTTCTAAAATGCTAACTTCCACAATAGGCGCCAAAACACTCCTGAGTTATCCAAAACCCGATTCGGGCATACGCCCAAGTCCGAAATTATCATGCGAATCTGCTGGAACCTTCAGATCTTGATTCCGAAGTCGTTTACTCAAAATTCCAATCTTAGCCATTTTCTCCAACTTAAGGCTTCTAAAATGAGAATTTTGTTCCCAAATCAACTCCGAATTTCCCAAAATTCAATTCCGACCACGCGTATAAGTCGATATACCTGAAATGAAGCTGCTCATGGCCTCAGACCGCTGAACGATGCGCTAGAGCTCAAAATGACCGGTCGGGTCGTTACAACCTTGGGCAAGCAAAGTTGACTAAAGAAAAGTGCAAATAATACATTCATGTTTTTTAAACCAAAAAAAAAGAACACCAAAAGAAGGAACAAAAAATGTTGTTGTACATGTACTTCACCATGAATCAGAACTATGCATTTTTTTAGCAGTCAAATTGTTCTCAAAGTTTGTTATATTTACTCAAATACCATTGGCAACTGAAGCAATAAAGAGATTATTTAGGGGCATAGGAATTCTTCAAAAAATGACGCTGCCAAAGTTCTTAAGGTCAATTACAATAATACCCTTCTGACCAAGCTATAACTGGATGAGTTCTCTTCTGTCAGCTAGTAGAAATATTCTATGCTGATGCAATTACAAAATTTCCCTTCTTGATCCAAAATTTAACAAGATGCACCTCTCAATATAACCGGATGCACCTTTAGAATTTATCTAGAAGCAAGAGAATTGATTATTGGGTGTAGAAAACCATTAATAAGGACTATAAAGCTTTATGCCATCAAGTGTTTGAGAAAATGCCTAAGTAACCAAAACATGAGTATTATTAACATTAAAATAGTAGTAAGTTCATCATTAAGATTTAACTCAACCAATCTGCCCCAACTTTTTTTTAACATCATCTAACTACATGAAAGATGGCAGCAATCAGCTTTGTCATCGCATAATTCTGCCCAGTTCGTCTTTCACAACCAATGATTTTAATTTGTACTCAAACTTTACCATTATTATGAATGAGTAGCTTTCAGTTAGATAGATTCAATATCGCAGTATAGGAACAGCCACATAGTGGAATAACTCATTCAGGCAAATGGGAAAACACCTTATGGCCATCTTTTTTAAACTAAACAAAGAACAAGCAGATCTTGGAGAAGAACCTATTTTATAAACTTAATAAAGAACAGAAATATCTTGGTAAATAACCTATCCCTTTGCAGGCGTGCCCTGTTTTTCAGAGTCGACAATCAATCATAATTTTTTTAGCGAACGAACAAAGAAAATAGTGGACCAACAATATAAGCAATTTTTTCGCAGCAACGAGTTTGAAAATTAGAAAAATAAGAAACAAAAAGAGAAAAAAACTGGGAGATAAGTTAGACAATTATGAGAATCTGGAGGAAGAAGCTGGGGAATGGCAAGACATCCACGTTCAGTTTGGTAAATTAGTGCCGCCAGCTTTGACATGTCATAAGTTGGGGAAACGGGTTACCATGTGGTACTATACAGTTTTCTCGAAGTACCCCTTTTTATTAATAAGGGACAGTTGAGGAGCTTGGGGTTGTCAGGGGCATTTTCAGAAGACTGCAAATATTTTGGCCTAAGGCACGTGCTAACCCTACCTTAATTTTGACATGTTCCCTTACATCACTCAAACGAACATTTACACTGCTTCCTCCGGCTTTGCACAACCTCGCTTTTCATTTCCCCAGCTTCTCAACTCCTATTCCAATTTTCTTTGTTTCTCTTGCTGCACAGTTTATTGGAATTCGTTATACAATTATAAGGTAAATTTTGCTTTCTTATTTTCTGATATTGGAATAGTTGTTGCTTAGAAATTATTTAAATTGGGTAAAACTATCAAAGAATTACACACCAATTTTAAGCGGAAACTCAAACTGTTGTTTTAATTACTTTTCTAATGATCCTATTTGTGTGAGAAAAGCTACTTCTTGATTTTTATTTGCTTTTGTATTTGAAATCTGGTCCTTTATGGTGGACTGTCATTTTAAAGTCTGGACCCTTTCTATTCTCTCGTAGGGGAAATTTGAACTGGAGTTCCGTTTTATCTTTTGGAATTTGGACCCCCCATCAGACTTGCATGGGTGTGTCAATTTACTCTACTGTGGTGATGTTTCCAAAATTGATATTAACCAACAAACGACTGTTTAATTTTATTCTTGTTTGCCTCTTCTTGTTTTCTGTTTCCTTCTCCATCTAAACACAATAGCTGCTTGAGAGAGTGAGTATGTGTGTGTTGACAAAAGTGCAGGAGAGTATTGTAGTGTGCCTACAATAATTAATATTGTATCCAAAATTGGTAAAAATTCAAACTGTGCCTCATTAACAATAAGGCCAGAGAGAATGTCACCACTAAGCCTCGGGGTAACGGGGTTGCGCGCCTGATTAATTGCTAGATGCACTTGCCTCAGATCCTGCACGATTAGTGCAGAATTATTTGAGTACATAAACAATATGTACCCTGTAAGTATCCTTACCCAGTAAGTATCCAATCTAACCTTGAAGAAGTAGTGACAAGGGGTCAATATCGGCACGTACCGTGGGCTAATAATAAAAAAATACATAAATTCTAAATAGGCATGGAATACATGAACACTAATAATAACACAATAACCAGCAATAAATAAATGGTTCTTGTATACGCGTAAAATCGGGGAACTCTTACGATCATTATGTCTTTCCGTAGCTTCACCTCGAAGGCTCGGGGCACATCTTGAGATATCAAGTTTGATGTTTCTTTATGACCGACTTTTGGGCAGCATATCATGGAAAAATGGGAAGCTCCATAGGCACGTGGTCAAAGCTGTTGTAGGACTAAAAGTGGCAACTTAACATGGCTTGTGGAGGTAAACTATAGCTCACTGAGTTATTCGCCACCACAACCTCACCCCCCTTCCAAAAAAAATATAATGAAACCCTTACTTTTCACTCTTCAGACATTATGAAAAAAACTTGAGAATTTAACAACAAGAAAAAATTATCACGATATTGGGAGTATTTCTGAATGATTTTTCTCAAAACCCTTAACGCCTTTATATAAGGCAATGCCCAATCCGGGAAGGTCAAATTTTTTGGAAGTAAAATGGAGTTTAAAAGGGCGTTTTACATATATTTGAATTATTGTTATGTCAGTTAGCGCAGAAGAGTTATTGGTGGGCCCACAAAACATATAAAACGCGGTTTGTTACTGCATTTTACATAAAACGCAGTAATGATCCGCGCTTTATATAGTTGTCTTATCAGCTTCCAGTAAATCGCGGTATTAAACTACATTTTATATAAAACGCAATAATAAATCGTGATTTACCTCAACGTCCCAAACGGCCGTTAAGGTAAAACACGGTTCATTATCGCATTTTATATAGAATGGTAACTTTTTTTCACCTAAAAAAGTATTTTGAGTCCAAAAGAACCATATTTTAGTTCAGGACTCAAATAGGGATAGCACGTGTCGCAAGCCAAACCAATTGCAATTTCCCCACGATACCCCCACGACCCCAAGTTCCTCAAACTTTGCCTTATTAATAGTAGGAATTTTCTGGGTTTTGAACAATGTTTTCACTCAGATTTATTTTTACATAAAAAGTGGCTAAATTTTAATTACTTTTGAAACTGGGCTATTCTTGAATGACCACTTGTACATTTGGCTATTTTTAAATTTCTCCCTAAATTAACGGGTACAAATAAAGTTGTTTCCTTTAACATAGTTACATAAGTACCCTATGGGCCCAGGTTACAAAGTGAGCATATAATTAGATCCAAAAACATAAATAGGCAAAATTTAAGAAATTTTTTTAGAAACATAGCAGCAATAGCTATTTGACATACATGGCAGCTAAATAATTATATTTGTAACGATCCGACTTTTCGTTTTGAGCTTTTGCACTTTGATCACCAATTCTCAGGCATGACTTACCCAGTGTAATGCATTATGACTGATGTAGATCATTGGTTTTGGTTTTCAGGAAAATTGGAATGAATTTGAAAGAACAGTCTCAGTTGAAAGCTTTGAATTTGAAAGGTTTGACTTGATTGCATATGATCTCGGATCAGAATTTTTATGATTTGGTTAGCTCTGTTAGGTGATTTGGGACCTAAGAGCATGATCGGAATGCATTTTTAAAGTCTGTGGAAGGTTTGGGCTTGATTTGGCAAAATTGAGATTTCGGCATTTTTCGGTTGATAGGTGATATTTTGATCCGGTGTCACAAGTGCATGAGCAACTACTCATAAGGTAAATAAAATACAACATCTGTCCGAAATACAGTGGACAGGGAATAAAATACAAATGCTAAAAGGAACTACACTAGCTGCGGGTCGCCTCGAATAATGCAGCTGTCACGACCCAAATTCCATACCCGGTCGTGATGGCGCCTCTCGTGAAGACAAGGCCAGCCAACAATCCCAAATCCTCTCTTTAACAGCTATTAAACATAAATGAATAGAAAATACAACTTATTGGCATTAAAACTATTGATTTCATCCCAATA